>ML660200.1:27698286-27917198 GCA_007570785.1 Antilocapra americana
TGTGTGTGTGTGTGTGTGTGTGTGTGTGTGTGTGTGTGTGTAAACCCATCTCCCTTGTTCTGTTTCTTGGAGAACCCTGACTAATACAAACATAGTGGGAGGAAGGACCACAGTTTTGGATACAGACCCTTCTAGGAGCCTTATTCATGTTCCCTGTTAATCTGTCCTCTATAACACTTCTGGTTAAGCCTTCAGCTATATTCATATTGCTACTCTGATGGTCTTTCTCCAAGAGCTTTCCAACTTCATATAGCCATTTCATTCTGGCATCCCAGGACCTTCTTAGCATGATCTCAATATATTTCCCAGCTTTGGCTCCCTGTAAGCCGGCTTCCTTTAGTGAACTCCTTACTATATTGCCACCTTGCCTTTGTTCACATGATTTCTCTCCCTGTTTAAAACACTGGCTTCACTGGCTCACCCAGTGTTTATTCAGTACTACCTATTATGTGTCAGGCTAGACAGTGGAGATTCAAACATGAGCAAAAGCAGCATAGTCCCTGCCCTTAAGGAGTTTGTAAATCAGTAGGTAAGACAGATATTAATCAAATAGTATATTAATCAAATACTATAGATTAATATAAAATTGCAACTGTGATAATTAGAAAGGAAAAAAAAAAGACATTCCAAACACCCAGAATTACCAAAGCACTTTAAAAGGGAGGAAAGAGAAGCTGAGGGTGGGACAGTGTGGCTACAGCACAGAGCAGCCAGTCAGCCCTGCTGCCCAAACCCTTTGGACACATTGAACCTCCTAGAAGCCCTTCTGCTCATCTCACCAAAAAGGCGTGATCGCTTAACCGATCCACCCTAAACTGTATATATAATTTTTATGCCATTTCTCTTGTTTTACCTCTTAATCTAATCTTCCCTTGAGATAATAATAAACTCAAGGTCAGAGATTCTGATACCATATTTTTAATTTTTTGGTTATTTTCTAGAATAATGTCTTGGACAGAGTTGGTGCTCATTGGCTATTTACTAAGTGAACGGTCTTAAATTTCCCCAATGTGTCTAAATAATATATACTCTGATGAAATTTTCATGAGATAAACAAAAAATATGGGAAAATGAAATAATGCTATAATCCATAAAAGAGACAACCAATCTCTAGACTACTGAGAACTAGTTAGACATCTATCTATAGGAGAAAGAAACAGAAACGCATTACCTCAATGTATGTATGTACATATTGCCTGATGGCAAAATGTTCACACTTTGAAATCAGATTACCTGGTTTCAAATGCCACCTTCACCAAAGACTAGTTGTGCGATCTTGGGCAAATAATCTTTAAAATGGGAATGATACTAACAGTGCCTCCCACATAGGATTGGGTGAAGATTAATCAAGCTAATATATGGAAAGCATTTCAAATGTATCGCATATTGACATATGCCTCAAGAACCTGTCACAGTCCTAAATCACATGAGAGAAGATGGTTGTTATTCTTCATCTTCTGTCTCCCAACTCCTCAAAATTGGGCCTGAGTGATCATCAGGGTTCTAAATGAAAAACATCTGGCCAGGTCAGGTTTTAAACAGAATGGGGAGTCTTCACAGGGAAGTCACAGGATGGGGTAAGGAAGCAACAGGGGCAAAAAAAGGTGGATTCAGGTCCACTTCTGCCAAGTCATTTCAGCGCACAGAACCTCAGTATCCTCTCTTACAGAATGGGATTGCTGCAAGGATTAGAGAATGGTGCCTGGCCTTTATGGTATAACTTCTAAGGTGCAGGGAAAACTCTTTCCTTCTCAGAGTCCTAAATAAAGTGAGATATCCCTTCACCAGAAACTAAGATTGATTCCATGATAACTAGGTCAAAGTTTCCCTTTATTCCAAGGTATTTATTGGGATGACAAAAAAATTCATTTGATCTTATGGAAAATCCCAAACAAACTTCTGGTCAACCCAATAGAAATTCTATTGTTCAGAAAGCACGACACTCTGTGATATAGATTGTCTATCTCTCCAAACAAGAAGGATTGCTGTCTACCAGAAGAGTCTCTTTACCTCTAGTGACACTACTGTTTTATAGTTTCACTTACTTTCCATATACCTGGCCAAATTCTCATGTTAAAAATTTTTTAATTAAAAATTCTCACACCTATCTATTATCCTTAGGGAAGCTGCTAGCAATCCTGTTGATTCTAAGAAATGCAGTATTGCTTTTGGCATCTAAACGCCACTTTTAAAATGTAGAGACTTGGGGGCATATTTTTATGATGCCTCATGACACCCTAACAATGTGTTATTGTTTAGACTTTCTCTGAGAGCTTGTTCATAGTCAGTGGCTGCTTTTCTAAAATAAAATCTCTATGACCTCCTTGTGACTTTTTACATCTATAAGGCAGATACAATCCAAAAACCTCAAGGAGGCAAAAATTAAATACATACATACATATATATATATATATATATAGCCTCAAAAACTAGGCAAACCTGGAGTTACAGGAGTATGCTCTGACTTTCACAACAGTTACTTGACATTCAGGAGCAGGCACAGTATGATTTCAAAGCTCATCACTTTACAGAATTTAAAGGCCTGGAGTTAGATCTTGAAACCCTCGACGGTACAAGCTGAGTTCAGCTCTTTATTAGAGTCATGGGCATTGATTTTAAATTTTCCATATTTTAAATGTCATCTTGATTTGGATACATGGGCTCTGCTGGGATAAAATTGATTAGGGTTGATCCTAAGTAAAATTATTAAGAAGAAAAATTTATTCCTATTGGCCTTCCCCTTTCTATCAACATCCTTTATTCTGTGCCAGCTGCTCACCCACCAGCTTTTCCAGTGACTTCATAATGTTTGGGACTTCCACTAATGCTGGATCCCTCCCCCCAGAAGATTCTTCATGTTCCAGCCCAGTGAAATTTATCTGTTGAGGGTGACCATCTCTCAGTTTTTGTTCGGTGACAGCTAATCACTATGATTTATAACATTTACTCTGATGAGTTAGTGAGTACTTAGTTAGCTTGTATTGCTATAAAAAGATCACAGACCAAGTGGCTTATACAACAGATATTTATTTCTCATGGATCTGGAGAATAGGATGTGTAAGATTAAGGCACTCACAGAGTTGGTGTATGTGAGATCATTTCCTTGTCTGTAGTTGGTCATCTTCTTGTTTTGTCTTCATATGGCAGAGAGACAAAGAGAGAAGGCTTCCTGTGTCTTCTCTTATAAAGGCAGTAATCACATCATGAAGGCTCTACCTTCATGGTTTAATTAACTCCCAAAGACATGAATTTCCACATGTGAATTTGGGAATGACATAAACATTCACTACATAGCAGTACTACCATCTTAATAAGCTGTTTCTCCCTTTCTCAGAATACTTAACTTCTCTGCTCCTTTGAAAAATTAATCTCACTCAACTCAAATATAATTTATTTGAAACTTTCCTGATTACTTCTAGGAAGAATTAGTTACCCCTTTGTTCTATGTTCCCCAATACTTCATATAGGTAATCTATGCAATCGCTGATGACCTTATTATTTTTTGTTTATTTTATTATTTGGTAGGTTTTGCATTGTCCTCATTTTCCCATTAAACTCTGAGACAGTCAAAGACTGGAATGTCCCCTTATTTGTCCTTATGTGTCCATTACCTAGCATAGATGCTGTCACTTGTAATTGTTCAATAAATAATTACTGAATAAATAAATGATTCTAATAGTGTGAATGTGAAACCCTCTCAGATCTCTCAATATATCTGGTCTTTCAGAGATTAAAGAGCAAATAATCTGGCATCTCTCCTTATTAAAAGGTGCTTTGAGTAGATCTTTTTTCCTGAAAATCCAACCCAAGGACAACAGATTGACAGATTGCTCAGAATCATGGCCAGCTGTACCATACATCGTTTATCAGTAAACCTTGGAAATGACAGAGCTCAGCACCGCAAAATCCTTTTGTGGGGAGGCTGTTTCTCTGGCCAGAGCAATTCTGTATCATTGCTCTCTTTTGTGCCAGAAACAATTTAGCTACACAATGTTCCCATCCAAAGATTTGGTATCATGAGGGATGAATGGGGAGATTGGGATTGACATATATACACTATTAATATTTTGTATAATATAGATAACACATGAGAACCTACTGTACAGCACAGGGAACTCTACTCAATGCTCTGTGTTGATCTAAATGGGAAGGAAATCCAAGGAAGAGGGCATATATATATACGTATATATACATATAGCTGATTCACTCTGCTATATGGTGGAAACTAACACAACATTGTAATGCAACTATACTCCAACAAGAATTTTTTTAATGATATAAAGATCTGAATTCATTTCAAAAAAAAAACTCACCAAGATTTGATATCCCCAATTCCCCATGAGTAAACAATACATTCTTGAGGCAAAATGATCTATTTTATCATAAAATCTATTCATTCACTGTTTCTCTTGTCCAGTGGGAAATAGCAGCACTCAGTGACACCCAAATCCAGCCAGTCAGAGCAAAAAATATTTGAGGGTGAGTAGGACTTTCTTTGTTACCTGCCCCCATCACACCACATCAGCAGCCATCTGTACCATCACATAGTTTAGGCAATGACCAAAGACATCCCACCAGCTGAAGTTACACTTCAAATACAAATGAGAAGAATTCATGTAAAATGAGACATTCTCATCATTCATAGATATGATTACCTCCAGTTTTCAACAAGAAACAAAAGGATAATACACCTCTACCTTCATCATCATACTTGCTTTGTTTCATGTCTTAACATGAGAAGAGCCTGCTGAAAGACATTTGTAGGAGCCCTTAACTGGATGTTGTTTCCTATTGCTATGGGAGACCATGTTAAATAGCCATTTCTATTGTTATTTTTGTGCCCCAAAATAAGTAACCAGAGATACACATTCTAGACTTCTGTGGGAAGTTAGCCATAGAAAACAAATCGTACAGATCTTTGAATCATTTGCTTTGGAAGATAATTTATGTAGTTCCCAGATGTATTCAGAAACAAATACAACATGTTGAAATGTGCAATATTTTGGGGATTGTGGTTAAGAAAGACATAATATACATTAAGCAAAGGAGAAAAAAAGCCATCTGGCCTTACCAGCATACTTAGTTTATCTCAAACCTACCTTTTACTTCCTCAGCTTCTCTTATTTCTCTCCTGTTCCAGATGTCTTTCTTTAATTACTTTGTATGCTGAAACTTCAGCTAGCTTTCTTATCTAATTCCATATGTTCATCATCTTTTGTCTGAAACACTTCTGTTTGAGTTTCTCACATTCCATCTTCTAAATGTCTTTAATTAATTCCTCCAACTATCCTCCTAATCTTATCCTCTCCCAGTTTATTCAAGACCCTGTCATTGATTACTGTTAGATAATTACAATCTCTTTTCTCCCCTGGCATCTTTTTCTCTGTCACAAACAGGAAGATGGCAGCATGAGTGGACAAATGATCCCACAACTCATTAGCTGTGTATAGAATTTTGCCCAAGTCTTTTTAAGTCTCTAAACTTTTAATTTCATTAATTTAATCTATTTTGTTCATTGCATTCAAGATAAGTTTTACAAAATAGACTAATGAATAAACTAATGTGTTTATTCCCCATGTGCCTGCATGCTCAGTTGCTCAGATATGTCCAACTCATTGCAAACCATGGACTGTAGCCTGCCAGGCTACTCTGTCCATAGTACTCTCCAGGCAAGAATACTGAAGTGGGTGGCCATTTCCTTCTCCATGGGATCTTCCTGACCCTGGGGATCAAACCCTGGTCTCCCGCATTGCAGGCAGATTCTTTACTGTCTTGAGCCACCAGGGAAGCCCAATTAGTAACTGACACAGAACAGTAGCCCTATTACCACTTTCTGACCTGTTTCATGGGAGCTTTATCCCCTGTCAAATCCCTCCAAAATTCTCCTCCTGGTTGATCACTGCTCCAAGACCTAGTCCTCCTGCCTGTCATGTGGCATACAACTTTGTTTATCCCTTCCTCCTGTAGCCTACAGGAGGGGTACCTAAATCCTCTGAGGATGCAGGAAGTAGCATCTATGCCAGAGCTTCCCACTGTTGCTTTCCAAAGGCTGTAAAGTTGCCATTGTCCAAGGCTTATCCATATCTGTAGCCAGGTTGCAGATTATCAAAGACAGAAGACAGTAACAAAAAGATGCCTCTGTCTTTAACATCATTGCCATTATTATAGCCAATCTGTTACCGCCTATACTACTGTTTCTCCTACAGGGACCAGCAATTCTGAATGCAGTTGACAATATGCATGTCAATGTCTTACAGGGAGTTTACAGAAATGACTCTTTTAATTTACATTAGCTCTATTGTTACACCCCCTCACCCTAGGACTTGGCAGAACTACAATGAGAGTTAAGCCAGGTACCATCCTATAGACACTCAGTCACACTTGGAATCATTCCTGTATAGTCCCCACAAATCATGTGTGGACATCCTTCTCTTCCAAAGAGCTCCTCTCCTTACCCTGGCCCTTTCCCAAGCACGCAGGTCTCTCTCATCTCCTCATAGTTGCACTCACACACATAAGCCTCAAATGGAGTTTAGGCTCAAGCTGTGACTCTTGCTAAATGTAAGTTACCAGTAACAGTAAAGATCTTGTGACATTACTTAAGAGGATTAAGTAAATAGTGTGTGTACTGTATGTGTAACATGTTTGGAAGGTCATCTAGGGAGGAGGAAGAGGCTTTCAAGGGAACAAGCAGATACCCCAGGGCTGGTGTCTGACAGGTGTCACATGATAGCCCAGGTACACAACAAAACAGCAGGATGGGAATATGACACTCAAGAGTATATCCCAGAAATAGCGTTTACTCTAAGATGAAATGTCTATACAGGACAACTCTACAAACCAGGCCACACCTGCCTCACAGGCAGCCCCACTTGAATATGACCCACAAGGAAAGAGAGAGCTGTCAGGCTGGAAGATGGGCCAAGAGACATCTCAGCAATGATCTGTCTGGGCCCGCCTGAGCACAAAGTGGAAAGCTGCACATTCTAGGAGAAGGAGGTATGTGGAAAATCCCCAACTAGCATCACATTTTCTCTTCCTTAGAAAAATGAGAATGTGAAATACAAATTACACTGAGTTTTAAACAATATGTATTGTTTCCTTAAAAAAGGAAAATAGTCTCAAAATAGTCTGTCTCTGAATCCTTTGTTCCTTCAATGCTTTAGTTATGTCACGTTATTCCCTCCCATAAGTTTATTGAAACTGCTGCTTCATGGGTCACTGATGCCCAACAAATTGATGAAGCTGGTATCCTCTTTCTCTGTCTCATTCTAGGCAGCTTCTTTACAGAGCCTGATATAGCTCTCAGGAGCCATCACCATCTCACCTCCATAAAACTTTTCTCTTCTCATTGCTACTTCTCTACTCTCAAGAATCTCTTACTTTTTACTCCTCTTTAAACAGTTTTTAAACTCTGCAGTTTCTGTACTCCAGTACCATTCTTGTCTATAACCTTGTACATTTGTCTTCTTTACTCAATACATTATCCCAGGTAATCTTATCTATCATGCTTTAGTTATCACCTTTATTTGTTCTCAAAAATTTTAATGCATTAGAATAATAATGAATGTTTTCAGAAAGACAGATTCCAGGTCACATCCTCCAGGGAATCTGACTGAATATATTTGCAATAAGGCCCAAGAATCTTCATTTTTACAAGCATCCTGAAGCAAGGATCTCTGATGCAAATGTTTACAGATGACCTCCTGGGACATACTAATAGAATATGTCATAGAGTTTGCTCATAACTTCCAAGTTCAAGTCACCAGTGTCTTAATCTGTCCCTTGAATTCCAGACCCATATTACCACCTAGCTCCTTAATATTTCCATGACCTAAAATGTAATGCAATAGTTAGAAAAACAAAGTTTGTTACTTCACCACCCTAAATACAATTTACTTCTCTGCTTGCGTTTCCGGTCTTAAGTCAATAGCACTATCAACTGAATCTAGAAATTAGAGATTCACTCTACTTATCATCCAATAAGTCACTCAGTTCTTTTAATGTTATCTCCAAAATATCCTTCAAATGTATCTTTGGCTTCTGTCAAGGTTAGACATCCATTTTTCTTTCCTGGAAAATTCAAACAGCCCCTTACCTGGCCTTTCCCCTCCCAGGCTCTCTCCTCCTCTCTCTGATCTTCTCCTCCACACTGCCAACACTTCATTCTGTAAAATGCAGATCCAACCATGTTAGTACAATGAGAGAGTAAAAGTCAAAAACATAAACAAAACAAACCTTTGATGTTTCCTTGACTAATAGAATTGCTAATGCCGAAGGAGAGCTTTCAAGAACTCTCCCAATCTGAATCCAGCCTCAACCCGAACTCCCCTTTTCAGCTTTCCCACCGGTGAACAACAGGCAGCTCCCAAGCTGTGTTCATCCCTGTTATACTGCCATGCTTCAAGCAGACTTCTCTGCTGATAGAATGCCCTCAACCCATTACAACATGTTGAAACCCTTCCCAAGGTTTAGAAGCACACCTTTCACCAAAATATGTCAACGACAAAATTATAAGCTGTCCCCATAGCAGTCCTCAAAAGTGACGATGTTTTCACTTATTTATTCATTAACCAAATACTTATTAAACATTTATGACATATGAGGTCCTAACAACAAACAAGATAGATTCTGTTTTTGTGTATGTGTGTGTGTGTTTTGTTCTGAGTGATGAGAGATACGAGGGAGAGAAGAGGAGAGCAATAGTGTGTTTTAAAGGGAGAGGAACCCTATTCAGGGGGGCACTAGGGATTGTTTTGCTCTAGAAAACCCAATCGACATTTCCAGGTGCAGAGGTAGGGTGAGAGTGCTATAACCAAAAGACCAAACAATAACCCACTGATGAAAAGAAGATTCAAGTTTCTTTTCCTCTCCTCACTCAGGTAATCATCCAAAATGGTTAAATGGACTTTGCTCCACAAAGTCATCAGAAATTCAAGGCAGTGACACAGCTCTACATCCTCTGGCACTATCATCATTCCACATGGTTGAATCGGGGTCAGATTCAAGCCAACAATAAGAAGAAAAAATTGGGGTGAGGCATGACCACTGTCTTAAGGCAGATATTACCTCTACTTGCATCTTCTAGGAAAGAACTTTGACATACAGCCATATATAACTTCAGGGGAGACTGGAAAACAGAATGTAGCCATGTACTCAAGAAGAAGAAAATTGATTATTTCAGTCAACTAATAGTGTTTATAAAACATTTCCTAGATTTCCTTATGGTGAGATTCCAGGTATTATCTTAGAGTTTGGTTGCTGATTCATTTCAGGAGGCAAGCAAAGTGAGGAGCTTCTGTATTGATTGTGCAGATTACGGCAAAGGCAGCCTTGTTCTGGAATGAACAACTACAGCAATGATTTCCTGATTCTATAGGTAGGGTCCTCCTTTGGCAGATTCCTAGAAAAGGCTGAGGTATCATTCTGGAATAGGCAGTCATGATGACATAATTCTGATTCTGAAGTAACGTTTCTGATTACGGTAGAGGCAGCACCTTCCCTGGCCCAGTTCCACTGTGTGGCTTTTAAATGCTTCCTGAAATCTCCACGCAGCTTTTCTTCAGCACCCCGTACCCACACAAACTGTAATTCTCTAAATCATATAATACCTTGTAATAACTCCCTGCATGCTTAAGTAGAGTGGACTCTATTCTTGACAACTGAACTCTGAGCAGTATACCTTCTATGTCTCCAAAAGCCTGAAACCTCCTTGGGGTTCTCTGGCTCACATTTTCATGATATACAGACAATTTACATTGAATTCCAAAAAGCAATTACTAAGACATATGTTTGTCTATAGGTCCCCAAAGAATGTAGGAAAAAACATTAATTTCACTAATATTTCTAAGATCCTGCCCTCAAACCTCAGGACCCAACTGCCCTAAATTTTATAGATGTTGGAAGATTTGTTATGTTGAAGGCAGGGAGAAGAAATCCAAGATGCTTAGTGAGTGAAGCCACAATCAGAGCTCTTTCTTTAAAATGTATCAGTATCAGTATCACTTCAGTCCCTCAGTCATGTCCGACTCTTTGCGACCCCATGAACCACAGCACGCCAGGCCTCCCTATCCATCACCAACTCCCAGAGCCCACCCAAACCCATGGCCATCGAGTTGGTGATGCCATCCAGCCATCTCATCTTCTGTCTTCCCCTTCTCCTCCTGCTCCCAATCCTTCCCAGCATCAGGGTCTTTTCCAATGAGTAAACTCTTCGCATGAGGTGGCCCAAGTATTGGAGTTTCAGCTTCAACATCAGTCCTTCCAATGAACACCCAGGACTGATCTCCTTTAGGATGGACTGGTTGGAATTCCTTGCAGTTGAAGGGACTCTCATGAGTCTTCTCCAACGCCACAATTCAAAAGCATCAATTCTTCAGGACTCAGCTTTCTTTATGTCCAACTCTCACATCCATACATGACTACTGGAAAAACCATAGCCTTGACTAGATGAACCTTTAAAATGTACTATATTTAAATTTCAATCAAAATGTCATTTATTCTGAAAGGTGGAGTATGTAGGAGAAAATGAACTGAGGTATGAAATTTAGTTTGAAATGCATCAAGAAAAAATAAAGTAGAATGAGGAATGGATAGAAAAGGGATAAATGGATGGATGCATAATAAAGCAAGTATAGTAAAATGCTAATGGGATAGAATCCAAGTAATATATATGTATGTCTGCATACAGCAAAATTATTTCAGCTTTGCTGTATGTTTAAAATTTTTCACAATAAAATGTTGGAAAAATATTGTTTACTCAAAGTAATATGCTTCTTGTACATATGCAAACAGAAAAGAGACACATCTTCAGAAAAGCAGTATTCTCTTTGATTTATCTACTGCCAGTTTGGATGTATTAATCTATATTTTCCTTTGCTTATCACAAGCATAAGATATGTATACATAAATATGAGGATTTATTATCAAATGAGGTAACAGTATACTGCATTTTGTAATTTTTTTAACTTTATAAATGCATCATGGAGATCTTTCCAAGTCAATTCATATAGATCTCTGTCCTCTTTAAAATGTGTATAGCACATCAGAATATGAATTACCCAATTCATTCCATTATCCTGTATTGATGATTCTTCAGATTGCCTGCAGTTCTTGATTTCCAAAAATCATGTGATAAATTTCTTACAGATATGTCTTTAAACCTTAAATATTTTCTATATCTAGTAAATGAGTAGTTGAAAATAGAGCTGCTGGTTAGGAAGACATATATGTTTTACATTTTAATTAGTTCTGCCAGATGATTTTCTAGGAAGGTTTTTTATAGTGCTACCAAGAGTGAGTGAGAATCTCTTTTTTCCCATAGTCCTACCAACACTAGTAATTACTAGTCATGGGCATGCTGACAGTGATCATGATGTTTTAGGATTCTTTCCAGAGGAAACAAGACTGAAGAATAGAGATTAAGTCCAGAATAAATGATTTACTAAGACCACATAGGTAAGAAAAGCCAGAATAGGGAAGGGAACTGTAGACTCCTAATTTGCAATGTTTCTTTCTTTCTTCTTTTGAACATACCCTAAAGATACTAAGTCAAAGTATTGATGGGTAATAGTTTTCATTTCTTATCAAAATGAAAATGTTGTTATCCTTTCATCACATTGAATTACTTTCAGTATCTCAGTTTCCTGATATTCCAGTTCTGTGAGCCTAACCGTAGGCAGGGATCAAACACAGAGTATAAAATTTAAGGGATACTCAGTGTGTTATCAGTCACAGAGGGAGAGCAAAGGGACACAGCCTCCCCACACACTGCTCCCAGAAAGCAGCCAAAGGGATGACACTGAACACAGAGAATAGGCATTCATCTGCACTGTCAGCCGGCCACCGAGCTCACCTTGCAAGCTTAGATAAATCTCTCCACTTCCCTGCTGGTATTTCCTTACGTGTAAAATGAAGAGGTACTTTTTAACACACAAGGAATCTTATTCCGTATTTTGAAATGAATATGTTAGCCAAGCTTCTAATACACAGTAAGAGTTTATTTTAAAATAATCTATCTTACAAAGAGAATAAAACTAGAAGCAACAAAAACTTAGGAGCAAGTCATATTACATAGCATGCCTTAATCTGATTGGGGAATATTTGAGTAATTACAGTGCATTCCTCTGTATTATCTATTTGGAAAGTATTTTTCTTTGTAGGATGGAAGCAGTTCTACAAATACTTCACAGCAAAATAGGTAATTTAAGATACATACTCTTCCCCCATAACAGAAGTGGTATATAACCGTTTCCCATTTACAGATTAAAATCACAGAACAATGTTATCTTTATGGAACACCTCCTTATGCTAAAGCTTAAAAGGATCTATATTATGCCTGCCTTCTTCTCTCCATGGATCAGGAAGTTTTTTAAATGAGCTGGTCAGTATATTTCCCAAATGTCAGAGAAGCATAGAACCAACAGTAAATGATGCATGCTAAGTCACTTCAATCATGTCTGACTTTCTGCAATCCAATGGACTATAGCCTGCCAGACTCTATCTGTCCATGGGATTCTCCAGGCAACAATACTGGAGTGGGTTGTCATTCCCTTCTCCAGGGAATCTTCCTGACCTAGGGATCAAATGCAGGTCTCCTACATCTCGACAGGCCCTAAAAATGGATTATCTGCTACTCATCTACAGGCAAACTAATTATTGAAGACCTGGAATGGATGAAAGTGGGGCAAGTAATTCAAATTTTCCAAGTGACTAGGCACAATTAAGTGTTGCCTGTGGCTGTTCTAAATCTTAGGAAAAAATAATCACTTTGGGGGGGACTATATCTCAAGTTCTCAGGTACCCTGAGGTTTAGGGAGTTCTCAAATCCTTCCAAACATTCTGAACCAAGCATTCTGCAAAGAAAGAATAGCAATGTAGGTAGGGCCAACATACTAGGGGATGAACCTTTAAAAAAAATCACTAACAAAGTTGAAAACAAGTTGCTGTGGTGTTAACTCGATGCATTTGTGGATTAGTGCTCCTTGAGATCATGGTCATTTACTGTATTACTTGTTCTCATGTAAATAAAGAAGGAATGTGTAGACTGGGGCTACCTTCAGCTTGGAATAATTTCTTATTTTTCCACAGCAAAAACCACACACAAAAGTGCATATCTAGGGAAGGCCCTGGGATAAGCAGTCTAGTTTAACTGTTCTAATATATGGGAAGACATTCACTCTTCTTTGGGTTACCTCTTCAACATTCAAGTACAATATCAAGGTATCAGTCTATGAAAGAGGAACCAGGAGGACCACTTGTCCTTCTTTTGTGTGTTAAGTTAAGCAGACCAGCCCTCTCAGGATCTCCTCAGTTCAATCTAACCCAGGGGTACTCAGCTGATGGTGATTCGGCACTATCTGGAAACATTTTTGGTTATCACACTTGAAGAGGAGGTATGCTACTAGCATCCAGTGGGTAGAGACAGGGATGCTGCCAAACATCCTGCAATGCAGAGGACAGTCCCCTCAGCAAAAAATGGTCCAATCCTCATGCCAGTACATCAGTACTGCAGAGGCTGAGAAATCATCTTGCTCACAAGGGCTGGCATGTCACCAACAGGTTTAGGGTCAATAACTTTTAAACTAATTATCATCGTTCTTTCTCCCTCCCTCCTTCCCTCTGTCTCCTCTCTCCCTCCAAATATGAGAGACACACTACTCAGTTACTAGCTGGAAAGATTCAAATATTATAATCACACCTAACTCCTTTTTAGGAATATGACAACTATTGACTATTCTTAGATTTCTTAGTATTCACATTTCTTGTGAGTTTTAATGATTAACGTAAGTAAAGTGAATAATTCCAGCTTTAAAATCCACTTTGGATTATGACTATTTGAGTTGGCCATGTTAGTATACTATATACAACTCAATATGATCAACTTAAGTGTCCTCACTTTTAGGTGATTTTGGATCAAAAAAATAATAATAATAAAGGAAAATGTCCAAGTCAACCAGGGAAATGGATTTTACACTCATTTAGAACACATATAATAGCTACTCATATTTTTTGAATATGAATAACAATCACATAGGAAAATTTTCTATTTGGTTTGACATCTGTGGATTAATTTAACTAAGCCAGGTGACAGAACATCAGTCTATGTAAATTTATCCCAAAGGTAAATACAAGGTATTATCTAGCCAAGGTAAGTTACTGATTACACTGCAAAATAAAATAAAATAAAATAATTACAAATGTTGACAATAGACATTTGCTCATATGTGAAAAGATCATTTCCTCTATGTTTATGGAGAAATTGTATAATCTGAATTCTGCAAATTTGGCCTTTGTTATACTAAGGAAAGTAGCAAATTACTTTGCTGTCTTTAATCCTGGCTTTCAAGTCTTGCTGTAAAAATGCTCTTTGGGGGCTTCCCTGGCGGCTCAGTGGTGGAGAGTCTACTTGCCAATACAGGAGACATGGGTTTGATCCCTGGTTCAGGAAGATCCCACATGCTGTGGAGCACTATGCTAGTATGCCACAACCATTGAGCTGGTGCTCCAGAACCCATGGGCTCCAACTACTGAAGCCCACATGTCCTAAGTCCACAAGCCACTGCAACAAGAGAAGTCATTGCCATGAAAAGCCTATGCCCACAATAAGAGAAAAGCCCGCACAACAATGAAGACCCTGCACAGCCAAAAATAAATAAATAAATGATTCTTTAAAAATCTCTTCTGGATATCAGCAGTTAAAAAGCAACTACTCCTTCCTCTTTATATTCCTGCTATGATAGTCTCAAAAAAAATGTCTCCCACATCTATCCAGAACTAGTGGCATAATGTTCAGTACTAAGTTAAAAATGAAAAGATGGGCTTCCTGCTTAAAAATTAAGAATTTCAAGATGGTAACAGTAAATGCTGGTGAGGGTCCAGAGAAAAAGGAACCCTCTTACACTGTTGGTGGGAATACAAACTAGTACAGCTACTATGGAGAACAGTGTGGAGATTCCTTAAAAAGCTGGAAATAGAACTGCCATATGACCCAGCAATCCCACTGCTGGTCATACACACCAAGGAAACAAGAACTGAAAGAGACACGTGTACCCCAAAGTTCATCACAGCACTGTTTACAATAGCCAGGGCATGGAAGCAACCTAGATGCCCATCAGCAGATGAATGGATAAGAAAGCTGTGGTACATATACACAATGGAATATTACTCAGCCATTAAAAATAAAGCATTTGAATCAGTTCTACTGAGGTGGATGAAACTGGAGCCAATTATACAGAGTAAAGTAAGTCAGAAAGAAAAACACCAATACAGTTTACTAATGCATATATATGGAATTTAGAAAGATGGTAACGATGACCCTATATGCGAGACAGCAAAAGAGACACAGATGTAAAGAACAGCTTTTTGGACTCTGGGAGAAGGCGAGGGTGGGATGATTTGAGAGGGTAGCCTTGAAACATGTATATTATCATATGTGAAGTGTATTGTGGTCCAGGTTTGATGCATGAGACAGGGTGCTCAGGGCTGGTGCACTGGGATGACCCTGGGGGATGGGATGGGGGGAGGGGGGTTCTGGATGGGGAACACATGCGTGCCTGTGGCTGATTCATGCTGATGTATGGCAAAAACCACTACAATATTGTAAAGTGATTAGCCTCCAATTAAAATAAATAAATTTTTTTTTTTTAAAAAAGAGATGGTTACAGCAGAGCATTAAACCAATATGGGCCCTTGTAAGCCCAGGACCCTCTGCAACTGCATGGTACATGCCCATGAATCTGGCTCTGCTTTCATCCTACCCCAGTAGATTCTTATGAGGTCATGTACACAGAAATGCCATTTTAAGCTATTGTGCTACAGGGACGCCACAGTCAAACAGACTCTGGGCTATATAACTCTATGAGGACATGCATGTCAGAGACTGAGGGAGCTGCATCCTCTAGATTGTCTGGCATACAACGTGCATACTCATATGTGCCAGCCCTAAATACCAGTTAAAACGATACTCTTCTCTGATTTAGCAAAGTACCAATACACAGCTGCTACCTTTCTCATCCACCAAAATAAGAAGAAAAATGATTCAGTTAATCTTCAAATTCTTCTTCCTTTCCCTTTCTGATCAGTCACTGAAGAAGGTGTTTTGCATTTATTAAACACTAGTTCAAAGACCGTAAGCAAATTCCCTTGTATTTTTCTCATAAACAGAAATATATATCATATTTTTCAAATATTTGAAGTATTGGTTTCATGGGCTTTTTCATGATAGTATAACCCATCTATGGCTCATGGTTTTATCATGGTTTACCTATTACTTGAAGCAGCACTAGGATCTATGAGACACATCCTGGGTGGGTCAAGTGAGAATGCCCCATGAACACTGAACCAGCACAGTAGTGTTAGTGAATATTCAAGCTGGAAGTAATCTAAGAATTTCTCCTTTCCTACCCTCTCCTTAAATAGATGAGGAGCTGAGAGCTGGACTTGCCACAGGTCATATGGGTAAATACTGGAGGGTAGACTAGATCTCAGGTTCTAGGGATCTTGATTTCCAGGACAATCCGAGTATAATATGTGCTTAGATAAGATATATCTTGAGTGAAAAGTGATAAATGCTTCTGTCAGCATGAGAAAAATCAATGTCTTCTGAATAATTGTGACTGTGACTAAGATTTGACAGATAACATGTTGGTGGTTACCAGTCAGATGCTGTGAACTCACACCATCACTACCGCACCGCTGCTGGAAACGGATGCTGTTTGTCATTGCATTGTATTAGCACCTTTGTTAGGATTCTTTACATGTTGTCACTGTAAACCCTCTCTCTTCTGGTGTCTATAATAAGCTTATAAGCATTCAGTTCATATTCAGACAACTGAAGCATAAAAACAAGATTTCTATCTCCGCAATAAAAAGAATTTAGAAGTATTTGCTAGAAATGCAAAAAACCATCTCAGACACTTACAACGTTTTATCAAATGGAAAACGAAATGTTTACAACCCTAAAACAAATCTTTTGCAAAATGCTTAAACCTGAAAATAGTCTTTCTGTACATCCAAGTCATCAGAATGACTGCCCTCTGGGTGATGACACTAGGTTGTTGTCTTTCTCTGTTCTCCTTGGAGTGACTGTTCCTGTGTCCCACCGTTACAGAGGGAGGACCAGTCTTATCACCAGAATCCAGCTGTGTGAGTTCTTCCTTAGAAGCTCATGCTTCCTACCACTTCTATATTATAGAACTGTTATATACAGTTCTATACCTGGTATAGGGCTGGTATATGCCAATTCATTACTTCTTGATATTCTTTGCTACAAAGGGATTATAAGATTCTTTCTTCTGAAGAATCTTAAAAACTGAATCTCTCCTAAAATTTAGCCATCAAATCAGTATCAATTATTAATGGACTGATACTCCACTGTTCTGAAAAAAACATTCATGATTTCTATAAAGGCTAGTCCTCCTCCTAAGGTGATATAGTTGTAACTTGGTGAGCCAACACTATTTTCATCATCAAAAAAAAAAAACATTGCTAGGAAGTAATATGCAGAATAGGAACTGTTTCTAAAATAATCTATCAGCTATTTCCTCAGGTTTGTATAGGTTGCATTATTGGACCCAATTCTTCGCCTCTCCCAGTATCCATACTTTTAGTCTTGTGATTCTGCAGGTCTGTCCCTTGACCTTGGACTGGACCATGGGACTATTATCGCTCAACAGGATCTGAGTAGAAAAGCCATCTTCTAGTGGCTCCTTTGTATCTTTTCCATTGCCACAAGAAGAGTTTTCTAATAGGTGATTCTTGTGGAAAGCCACTAAACTTTGAAGTAGCTTCTTATTCAATAGTTAACTGATCCATTGGGCTTTCACTGTCAAAGCCAGGATCAAAACTAGCTGAAAATATCATATTTGTGACTTCTCCTGAAGTCCAAAACAAGGCCAAAATGCACTCTATCTTAAGTAAACATGCTTAATCATCCTCAAATTAGAGAAAAAGGCTTCCATTTGGAAACCAGAATAGGTGAAAATGGTCTAAATTTATGGTCTTTGCTAAGAAAAACATGGTTTCTCATCTTTTCTACAGTAGTAGTTTCCAAAGTTTGAATACTCTAGAAATTGTTTCTATTTCTGGAGAGTAGAGCTTCCATGACATTCTGAAAATACCCCAGTTTGGCCACCTCTCAGAATCACATTGCTATTTCCCCAAAACAGGTTTTTAATTCTTATTTAACGTGACTTTGAAGCCAATGGACAACTACTATTCTTTCAACTTAATAATAGATTTTTTAAAAATTTGCTCTGTTTTAATGTAGAGCTAAAGAATTCAAATTGGATGACCAGAGACTTTGGATTCTGAATAATTCTTATGAATACTGCAAACCTTTGACCCAAATGGCTAAATAATTTCAATTGCACTAATATTTAAATAAGATAGGACAATACATTCTTACATCATGTTTATTGGTTTATGAAGCATTTTTTAGCTAAAATACAGATGCTTCTCCACAAGTATAATCCTTCTAATGATTTAATTCAGGTCAGTCTTGGTCTGAGACTTGGTTCAAAAATGAACCTGAGATGTTTACTCTAAAAATCAACAGTGCAAAAACAAAAGCAACAGTGCAAACAAAACAAGCAGCTAATGAAAGCAGAAAAATTATAAATAATTTTAATTATTAAATTATCTAAAAATAGATTTTGCCCTTGGAAACAAATAACTATTTTTCATTTAATTCCTGTACAGTAAGCAAAATGACTTTAGAGGTTTAAAAAGAAATCAATGTTTCATTACCTGAAGACCTTGCTGAGGACTGAGAATATTTTTCTGCTGTTGACATCTCATTAAGATTATTTAACAACTAACCAATCCATTTGCCTCCTTGGTGCTAAAATTGATATATTTTTCAAAATACAGTCCAGAGTTTTCAAAGAAAAACCCATAGATTTTGACTCAATGTCAATACCTATCACTGAAAAGTGTGGAATAAAATGAAACAATAAATGTGTTGAGTCAAGAGGATAGAAAATATATTAAGCAGTAAATAAAGTCTGGCCTTAATGATGCCATTAAAAGTGGCAAAGATATAACATGAATATTCTTTTATAAGGAGATTATTTCTAAAATTGCTACTTTGCATTAATTGGATATTGACAATATATTAATTTTATCATTTTACAAGTATGAATTAGAAAGCATGAGTATTTCATTTGTTATCTATTTTCATGCACAGAAAAAAGAGGCATTTTTAAGGTTCTTTTAGACAGAAAAACAAGACTTCTTTGTTCATTTTTGATATAAATTCAGCCTTACAGGAAGATTGCAAGAATACTTTCTAGAATTAGAATTTCCACGTACCTCCAGATTTTCTAAATGTTGATATTTTACCATATTTGCTGTATCACTCTAACTCTTAATATATATGTTAAAACTGTTTAAGGGTAAATTGCAGGTGGTCCTGTTTTCATGCCTAAATATTTCAATGTACATACCTTAAGACAGTTGCCTTACAGAGTCACAGTACAACCATTAATATCAGGAAATTACCATTGATACTATTAGATAATCTATAAACCATTCAGTTTACCAATTATACCAACAATGCAATTTAGAGCAAAAGAAAATCTCAGTTCTTACATTCAGATGTGGTATCTTCTTTAGTCTCTTTTAATCTAAAAAATTTCTCAGAAAGTTTTCATTTTCATTCATGGATTTTTTAGAGTGTACAATCTTATTATATTGTAGAATGGCCCTCATTTTGGGTTTGTCTGATGTTTTCTAGTGATTCAACTCAACATATGCATGTTGGGCCAGGAATATCAGAGAAATGATGTTTTCTTCTTCTCGGTGCAATGTATCAAGTACATAATGTCAGTTTATCCCACTGCTGGTAATTTTTTTTTTTTTGTCTCACTTGTTTAGCTGGTGACTGTTAGGTCCTTGCTGTAAAGTTAATAATTTTTTTTTTTTCCTTTTAACTCTTATGGGAACATAGTTTGAAGCTATGTAAATATCCTAGCATTAGCACTAGCTGATGATTTCTGCCTGAATAAAATACTATTTTGAACACTTCCAAATGATGATTTTGTTAATTCCATCATGTTTATTGTTTGACTTCCTAGTGTAAAGAGAAGCTTTGCTTTCTTTTCCATTTAGGTAAGCGTTACGTATGAATGTATGTACACGTTTCTATACGGAAGTCATAAGCTCTTAGTTTGTTCAATGGGTTGTAATTCTTTACTCTCACTATTTATTTTGATGTCCAAATAATCCCAGACATGGCCTTAGTGAACCATTTCATGCTGGCCCCTGTGTGTTTTTGACATATCTTCATTCTTCTTTGAGAATCTTCTTATTTTCTGATACATACATAACACACACACAAGACAAACCTATCAGGCCCTATCCAGGAAGCAGCCACTTCACTAAGGAGCTGTGGTTACTGTTAGTATTTAGAAAGTAACATTTGGGCTCTGGGTGGGTCATTGTTGTAAGGCACTCTCAGCACAAAGAGCTAAGAAATAGATTTACACATGCAGCCACACATGCACATCAGGATATACTCCCTTATCTACCTGTATCTATCTATCTCAGGGTTTTCATCCTCCTCGATATTAATATTCTGGATTAGGTTGTTCTTTGCTGGGAAAGGTGGGAGTGCTATCCTGCGCTTTGCTCCTGTTGTGTTTAGCAGTGCCCCTAGCCTCTCACTGGATTCCATACCCCACCTCCCAGACTCAAAAACCAAATGTCTGCAGACATGGATAGATTTCCTTTGGAGGGTAAACTGTCTTCAATTAAGAATCACTAATGAATCTATTCAAAACAATGAATTCACACTGATACCTACAACTACTATCCAGCCTCACAAAGTTCATTCTATCCTTTCTGTACTGTAACTTCCTTCTCTGTCAAAAAAAAACCTGGCTCCCATTATCCACCGTGTATTTTCTTATTTGCCTAATTCTAGAATATGTGCTTAGTTTCCTTACTGCTAACCTATGCCCCTACCAAAAAGACAATCATTAAACTCTGCCTAAGATTTTTTTTTCAGCCTCTATGGAGATAATTGTATGATTTTTCCTCATATCTAGCAATATGATTTATTATATTAATGGATTTTCTAATATTGAATCGAGTTTGCTATTATGAAAGAAATCCCACTTGATCACGGCTTACTATTTTCTTAACATGTTGTTAAATCCATTCACTAGCATTTTGTTTGGAACTTTTGCCTCCATACTTCTAAATAATAGCATTCTCTAATTTCTTTTTAAATATCATCAGATTTTACATCAATATTCTCCCTTCTTCATAAGTACTGGAACAATTTCTTTCATCTTTAATTCTCTGGAAAAATATTTGAAGTTTCTGGATGATAGTAAAATCATCCAGGCTTGGTAGCTTTTTGTAAGCTCATTCCTTGATAATTTTCTCTAGGAAAATTGATCTCTTTTTTTCTTCCTTTTCCATTATGGTTTATCACAGGAGGTTGGATACAATTCCCTGTGCTATACAGTAGGACCTTGCTGTTTCCATTCTAAATGTAATAGTTTGCATCTACTAACTGCAAACTCCCAGTCCATCCCGCATCTTCTCTGCCCTGCCTTGGCAACAGCAAGTCTGTTTTCTATGTCTGTGAGTCTGTTTCTGTTTTGTAGATAGGTTCATTTGTGCCATATTTTAGATTCCACATATAAATGATATCATATGGTATCTTTCTCTTTCTGACTTACTCGTTCGTCCTTAGTCGCTCAGTTGCTCCGAATCTTTGTGACACCATGGACTGGAACCCGCCAGGCTCCTCTGTCCATGGGGAGTCTCCAGGTAAAAATACTAGAGTGGATTGCCATGCCTTCCTCCAGGGGATCTGCCCAACCCAGGGATTGAACCCAGGTCTCCTGCACTGCAGGTGGACTCTTTATTGTCTGAGCCACCAGGAAAGCCCAAGAATACTGGAATGAGTAGCCTATCCCTTCTGCAAGGGAATTTCCTGACCCAGGAATCAAACTGGAGTCTCCTGCATTTCAACTGGATTCTTTACCAGCTGAGCTATCAGGGAAGCCCAACTTACATAGTATAATAATCTCTAATTGTATCCATGTTGCTGAAAATGGCATTACTTCATTCTTTTTTAGGCTGAGTCGTATTCCATTGTATACATGTACCACATCTTCTCTACCCATTCATCTGTTGATAGACATTTAGGTTGTCCCCATGTCCTGGCTTCCCACCTGGCGCTACTGGTAAAGAACCTGCTTGCCAGTTCAGGAGACATAAAATATGCTGGCTTGATCCCTGGGTTGGGAAACTCCCTGGAGGTTGGCATGGCAATCCACTCCAGTATTCCTGCCTGGAGAATCTCATGAACACAGGAGCCTGGTGGGCTACAGTCCACAGGGTTGCACAGAGTTGGACAAGACTGAAGTGACTTACACACATAACACTTGACTTGGCTATTGTGAATATTGCTACTATGAACATAGAGGTGTATGTATCTTTTTGAACCATCAGTTCAGCTCAGTCTCTCAGTTGTGTCTGACTCTTTGTGACCTCCTGGACTGCAGCACGCCAAGCCTCACTGTCCATCACCAACTCCCAGAGTTTACCCAAACTCATGTCCATTGAGTTGGTGATGCCATCCAACTATCTCATCCTCTGTCATCTCCTTTTCCTTCCACCTTCAATCTTTCCCAGCATTTTGAATCATAGTTTTGTCCGGGTATGTGCTCAGGTTCTGTCAAGGTATATGCCCAGGTTCTATCTTTAATATGGTTAATTTTAGAAACTTTTCTGCTTTAAAATTATCCACTTCATTTAATTTTTAAGCTTATTTGCGAAAAGGCCAGCAAAACATTCTCATGATTTTTTAAACTTTCCTCTATATAAAGTTATTTCCCCCTAATTATTTCTTACTTTGTATATTTGTACATCCTCACTTTTTCTTAAGTTAGCCAAGGGTTTATAGATATTTGTAACTAAAAATAAGCCAAGATATTATTTATTCATCAGATTTATTGTTTTACTACTCTTTATCTCTATTTTATTTTCTACTTTATTTTCTTTGCTTATTTTAATACTTTTCCCCTTTAATTTTATCCGGTTTAATTATTTCCTTCTAGATTTCTGTTCCCAGATATTAATTCATTTATCTCAGTTCTTTAATGTACACTGAAAAGGTATTTAAGGCTAGAAAATTTCAGTGATTACTAATATACAGATCCTAATATGTAGTGTTTTCATCATTGTTGTTTTTTAGAAATTCTTTAATTTTGGTATTTCTTTCTACTTTGACTCTATCAAAAGTTTTAAAATTTTTAAATAAAAGAAAACATTTCTTAAAATGCATTAGTGTGTGTAGGTTATTGCACTGTGATTGAGTGATTTTTGTAATATTTCTACTTTATGGAACTTTCTGGAGTTTTTTTCTTTTCTAATTACTATATGATTAATGTTTGTAAATGTCTTCATGTGTGCTCAAGAAGAAAGTTCATTCTTTATTACCAGTATGTAAAGTTCAATATATGTCCAAAAAGTTTGCCTCATTGATTGCAATTATTTAGATTTTCTAAATTCTTATTTATTTTTCATTTATTTGATCTGTCTTCTACTTAGCTGTGTGTACATTCTCCTATTACTAGTGTGTTTCTTTCTATGTGACTTGGCACATCTTCTACTATTTGCTTTATAAATGTGATTTCTTTGTTATTAGGTGCATTGATGCTTATAACTATGTTTACATAAGTTTATCGTTTTTATTGTGAATTGTACTTTTAACATTAAAATGCATCCTTTGTCACTCTAGTTGCTCTATATTTTGATTCTACTTCTCTGACACTAATATCTCTGCATTTTTCCCATTTGCTGGTACTCATTTACCTTTTTCTCATTTATTTATTTTTGCCTTTAAGGATCATGAGTTTCTTGTATAGACCATATAGTTGGATTTTAATTCATGAAGCACAAATTTAAGGTCTTTTTCTTTTAACGGGTGAGTTAAGCCATTGGTTGGAGAGAACACCTAGGGAATAAGTGAAGTGTGGCAATCAAGTGTTTGCCTTTTTGTTTTTCCTTTTACTTTACAGCATCTAAATCCACTTACCTCCCTTGCATTTTACCTTTGCTACCTTTTTTCCTAAAGGTATTTCTCCCTCAATGATATCATCTTCTCTCCCCTGGAGTATTTCTTTTCTAAGAAGGCTTGGTCACCTTCTGGGACACTGTCAGGTGAGCAGTGCTTTGATCTATGGCATGATTTTTTAACCTAGGTGATAACTTTCTCTTAATGGTGAAGGCTTTAGAACAATCTTAGCCTGGGGCAAGCTTCCATCTCATCACTTCCATATAGCTTTTTTAAAATTATATTTGTTTATTTTTAATTTATTAATGATTGCTTTGAAATATTGGTTTGATTTCTGCCATACAGCAACATGAATTAGCCAAAGATGTACATATGCCTACCTCCAGCCCTTACCCACCCCTCTAGGTTGTTACAGGGCCCAGGTTTGTGTTACCTGAGTCATACAGCAGATTCCCACTGGCTATCTCTTTTACATATGTTAGTGTATCTGCTTCCATGCTACTCTCTCAATTCATTTCATCCTCTCCCTCGCCCTTGCCCATAAGTCTGTTCTCTATGTCTGCATCTCCATTGCTGCCCTGCGAATAGATTCATCAGTACTATCTTTCTAGATTCCATACGTATGTTTTAATATATATTTGTTTTTCTCTTTCTGACTTACTTCACTCTGTTTAATAGGCTCTAGGTTTATCCACTTCATTAGAACTGACTCAAATGTGTTCCTTTTAATGGCTGAGTAGTATTCCATTGTATATATGTACTTTGGCTTCTTTATCCATTCATCTGTTGATGGGCATCTAGGTTGCTTCCATGTCCTAGTTATTGTAAACAGTGTTGCAATGAACTTTGGGGTACATGTGTTTTTTTC
Source organism: Antilocapra americana (assembly GCA_007570785.1). Taxonomy (NCBI): domain Eukaryota; kingdom Metazoa; phylum Chordata; class Mammalia; order Artiodactyla; family Antilocapridae; genus Antilocapra; species Antilocapra americana. The sequence continues at coordinate 27,723,189 of ML660200.1, forward strand.
AGTTTTGGTTTCCTCAGAATATATGCCTAGAAGTAGTATTGCTAGGTAGTGTAGCAGCTTTATTCCTAGTTTTTTAAGGAATCCCCATACTGTCTTCCATAGTGACTGTATCAACTTACATTCCCATCAGCAGTGCAAGAGGGTTCCCTTTTCTCCATACTCTCTCCAGCACTTGCTGTTTGTGGATTTTTTGATGATGGCCAACTGTACTTGTTCTCTACGAAGAATGGCAGTAGGAGTGTAGAAGTGTAAGGAGACAGCTAACTGTGCTCAGATGTGTATTTTTCTATTTAGAGTCAGTTTGGACTTTTAAAATTTTCTATCTTCCAATTAGATTGAAAGCACGAGTTTTGTTCAGTATAATTTCTTCTTACTGTTGACTTTTTCCCCTCTGGAGGAAATGTTGCACAATTTGTATTTCCATCATTGCCACTACCTGAGCTATTGGGAAATATGAGAATCCTTGATTTCTTATGTTCCCTGTCTTACTCTATGTTAGGAATTACTTCTGTGACTGCAAGTTAAAGGAATTTTGATTCCTAGGTAGGGAATTGTCCATCCCCCTAGGATGTTGAAAAATAGAATACTGGAGCCACATGCCAGTAAGAAAAAGCTGGATGGCCTATAAATCCAACTGCTTTTATTAATATCAGGTCTTCTATTTCATGTAGCCTCTCTTGTTTTGCATATTGGCTTTCATTCTTATGCATGAAGCTTTATGGTTGCAATATGACCACCATTGTCTCAAGTTCACTGCAGAAGAGAAGAAAATGGATCTATTCTAGCAGTCTCTCGTCTCTTTATCAGGAAAAAAAATCCTTAGAAAGCCTCCCCTAGTAATATCTCATTGGCCATAAGTGTGTCACATGGTCTCTTCTATCCGCAAGGAAGGCTATAAAGCTATGGAGTGAAAGAGGCAAGGGAAAAAAGGAGTTGAGAATAAATGTGAGCTAGGTTGGCCAGCACAGAGTATCAGCAGCATTTACATTTCTTCTGTGTACCTCACAGCACTTAGTGGAGTTCAGCTCACACAAATTGACTTGAATTGACATTTTGGCTTGACCTATTTAATATGTATATGTAGAGTACCTATGTACATAGGATTACGCTTATGTCTATTTGTCCAGGAAAATCAATGACTTTTCTCATTTAATGGTATGTTATTTGAGTAAGTAATGCCAGTAATCCCCATCTTAGCAGTCCTGTAGTAGTGTGACAGGTAGAATAATTCTTAGAGAGAGCAAAGGCCTTAAAGACCTAAATTTATAGACAACACAATATGAAAATTTAAGCTATAAACTCCTAAGTAAAAGCAGACATTCTTAATAGGGAACACTGCCTCTATCCTTCTATCCAGTTGATATATCTATAAACCTACCACTTATTTATCAATTACAATGTGTTTCTCTTAGGATTGTTCTAGAAATCTAATGGAGTGATATGTATAAAGCTCCTTATACATAAATGTCAGTTATAACAACTACTGGTATTAGTGATACAACATTTGCCAAGCATAGTAATAATTGCATACATATACATATGCGTGCATGCATGCTTAAGTCACTTCATTTGTGTCTGACTCTTTGTGACTCTATGGACCGTAGCCCATTGGGTCCTCTATTCATGGGATTCTCCAGGCAAGAATACTTGAATGGGAGTTTCCGTGTCCTCCTCCAGGGGATATATGTATATATATATAATAACATATATTTATGTATTCCTTGTAACAATTTTATGAGGTGGGCATTATTACTATTTTTCATATGAGGAAACTAAAGCGTATTGACATTTAATAAATTGTCTCTACAGTAACATAGCTGATACATGGAGAGAATGGGGCTCTAGTCAATACCAATCCGATTCTAGAGCCTGTACCTTTAATCTTTCCCAGGACAGTATTTAATAATCACCATCTAAATTTTATGACCAACCTGGATAGCATATTGAAAAGCAGAGACATTACTTTGCCAACAAAGGTCCATCTAGTCAAGGCTATGGTTTTTCCAGTAGTCATGTATGGATGTGAGATTTGGACTATAAAGAAAGCTGAGCACCAAAGAATTGATGCTTTTGAGCTATGGTGTTGGAGAAGACTCTTCTGAGTCCTTTGGACTGCAAGGAGATCCAACCAGTCCATCCTAAAGGAGATCAGTCCTGGGTGTTCATTGGAAGGACTGATGTTGAAGCTGACATTCCAATACTTTTGGCCACCTGATGTGAAGAGCTGATTCATTGGAGAAGACCCTGGTGCTGGGAAGGATTATGGGCAGGAGGAGAAGGGGACGACAGAGGATGAGATGGCTGGCTGGCATCACTGACTCAATGGGCATGAGTTTGGGTAGACTCCGGGATTTGGTGATGGACAGGGAGGCCTGGCGTGCTGCAATTCATGGAGTCACAGAGTCAGACACTAGTGAGCAACTGAACTGAGCTGATCTAAATTCTATATTAATTGAGGAGAGGCCATATAGGTAATAGCTCCCATTGTCACTTCCCTCTTTGCTATGCTTTACTCTCACACCACTCCTATTCTATTATTTCCCAAAGCAGGAACATTAAAATTAGCACATCCTCAGAAAAGGTCTAGATTTAGTCATATTTTTTTTGTATTTGTTCTTAGTATAACATTCATCACTAAAATTATTTTATCTGTCTCTCTCAAAAAATAGGGAATTCCAGGTATGTATAGACCAAATTTTCCCTGATCACCACTGCAATTAAAGGACTTCTCAATTTGAAAGAACTTTTTGCTAGGTAAAGGAATTTAGCTCTTTATCTGTCATATTTTTCCTATTTGAATTTTATTTTATAAACATTGGTGTTTTTAGCCTCTAGCCAGACTAATTAAGGGGGAAAAAAGACATAAATTGCCAATATCAGGACTGAAAGAAGAGACATTAGTGGAAATTTTATAAACGATAGAAGGTAATAAGTGACTTATAAGCAAATTTATATATATAAATAGATAACTTCAGTGTGATTAACCAAATCTTAGAAAGATACAAACTGATGGTGCTTATTCAAGAAAAAAATTTATCTGAAAAGCCTTCTAGCTATTAAATTTAATTCACAATTGAAAATTTCCACAAAGAAAACTACAGACTACAATTATGACTTAACTAGTGAAATCTATCAAACATGTAAGAAAGCAATAATTTCAATCTACATAAAATCTTTCTGAAGAGATGAGACGACGTTCCAACTAATTTGATAGGCTCAGCACACTGATACTAAAACCAGACAAAGACAATGCAAGAAAGAAAACCATAGACCAATATTTCTCAGTTGTAGGTACAAAACTTCTTTTAAAATATTATAAAAGCAAATCAAACAATATTTTAGGAAAATACATTATGAATAGGTGGGATGTCATGGAACAAAAGGTTGGTTCAACATTTTAAAATAATCAATGTAGTTCACCATATCAACACATCAAAGAAATAAAACTGTCAGATTATTTCCAAAAATGCAGAATAAGCAATTGATAAAACTCTGTATCTATTTATGATAAAAAAGAAAAAAAATCTCTCAGTGAACCAATGGGAATAACTTCTTTTCCCAGATAAGGTGCATTTTGAAAAACCCATAACTAACATGATAGTTAAGGATGAAAAACTAACTGAATGAATCACCCTTCAGACCAAGAAAACAAGGCAAGACTTTCCTCTTTCAACCCTTTTAGTCAGCATTATTTGGAGATCCTAGCTTGTTCAATAAGTTAATAAAAAGAAATAGGTATCACTCAAACTGGAAAAACAGAAGTAAAACACGGTTATCTACTTAGAAAATCCCAAAGAATTTACCCTCCAAAATTACACAAATCAATTTGTGAGTTCATTACCATTGCATGATCTAATATATCATGTTGTATTTATACATACTTATGAATAATTGGAAACTGAAATCAAACAAACACTGCCACAAACAGTAATATTTAAAACAAGAAAAAATATGAAACGTTTAGGGGCAGATTTAACAAGCCATGTGCAGGACCTATACATTTAAAAGTTATAAAAGTTTTCAGAGATAAGTTAATAAAACTAATTTAAGGGACAGATGTCCTCTGTTCAAGATTCAAATAATTCAGTATTGTTTTGGTATCAGTTTTTTCCAAATTGATCTATAAATTCACAGTAATACCAAGCAAACTCCCAGAAGTCTTTTTTTTCAAAGAAATTTGCGAACTGAACACAAAATTCATATGGAAATGTGAAGAATCTAAAGTAACTAAAACTATTTTGAAAACTAGAGTGTTCATTCTGTTTGATTTTAAGACTTCCATAAAGCTGAAATATCAAGACAACTGAGGATTGACATAAAGATGGTATCAGTGGAGAAAAACAAAGTCTGGTAATAGACTCACATATACATGGCCAACTGATTTTCAGCAAAGGTGCTGAGGTAATTCAAAAGCAATAAACACTTTTTTCCAACAAATACTGGACAAGTAGATATCCATCTGTAAAGGTGAAACAATATCAAACAGAATCTCAATCTTTACTCCATTATCTTAAACCATATAAAATTAGCTAAAAATTAAAATTTCTGGGAAAGCTCAAAGGAAGAAATCTTTGTAAGCCTGGATTATGTAAATATTTCTTGGATGTGACACAAAAGGCACAAACCATATAAGAAAATACTGGTAAGCTGTATTTTGACAAAATAACCAGCTTCTGTTCTTTGCAAGACATTAACAAAATGAAAAAAACCCATAGGTAGGAATAAATGTTTATAAAACATATCTTATAAGGGACTTACATCAAAATATATATGCAATAATCTCTTAAAATCTAATAAGATAAGAAACAATCAAGCCAAAAATAGCCAAATGGTTTGAACAGACATTGAACCAAAGAAAATATACTAATTGCAAGTGATTACTAACAAGCACATGGGGGAACGTGTTCAACATCATTAATCATTACGAAAATGTAAATTAAAAACCTGTATTTAGCAGAATGACTAAAATTATAAAGGCTGAAATTGCTAAGTGTTAGTGAAGATGCAAAGTTGCAGAATAACTAGAACCCTCGTGAGTTGGTGGTAGAAATACAAAATGGTAGAGCTATTTTAGAAGAGAGTTGATATTTTAATATAAAATATATTTTATGGCAAATATATGAGCATGGATTTAAAACTTAAATGCATGATCAATATTTTATGATAGTCTTGCTGAAGGCAGGATCAATCCCCCTTCTCAAAATTGGTTCAGATATCAAGACAATTGATACCACATATGCATCAAGAGAATAAGAAAATGTTTATTACTCACATAATGAGGCTTTCTGGGGAGAGCAAGGCAAGCCCCCAAGCCAGTTCAAAATTATTTGAAGGAGTCATGACTCAGTTCTTTATTGTGATGAAGACCAAAGTGGAGGTTACAGAGTAGTTTGAACTTGTCCATTGGCACTAAAGGAGGGAGCATTTGGGGCTTTTATGGCTTGCCCAGATGTGAAAAAAGAAAGGGAGAGGCTTAATGTTATCTATGGTCAAACATCAAAAATGGAGTTAGACACTTTATTACATTGGCCATACAACCCAGCAGTTCCACTCCTAGATATTTAACCAAGAGAAATGATAATATATATAGTTACAAAAACCTATATGCAAATGTTTATCACCCAAACTGTAAACAACCCCAAGAGTCCATCAACTGGTGAATCAGTAAACAAATTATAGTACATGGATATAATGGAATACTATTTATAATAAAAAGGAACAATTTATAGGTGCATGCAACAGTGTGAAAAAATCTCTAAGCATTGCACTGACAGAAGCCAGATACAAAGATTACATACTCTATGGTTACATTTAGATGACAATCTGAAGAAGACAATACTAAAGACAGAAGTCAGACAAGTGATTGCCACAGACTGGAGAATGGTTCAGTTCAGTTCAGTTCAGTTCAGTCATTCAGTCATGTCTGACTCTTTGAGACCCCATGGACTGTAGCATGCCAGGCCTCCCTGTCCATCACCAACTCCTGGAGTTTACTCAAACTTATGTCCATTGAGATGGTAATGCCATCCAAACATCTCATTTTCTGTTGACCCCTTCTCCTCCCACCTTCAATCTTTCCCAGAATCAAGGTCTTTTCAAATGAGTCATTTCTTCATATCGGGTGACCAAAGTATTGGAGTTTCATCAATCCTTCCAATGAATATTCAGGACTGATCTCCTTTAGGATGGACTGGGTGGATCTCCTTGCTGTCCAAGGGACTCTCCGGAGTCTTCTCCAACACCACAGTTCAAAAGCATCAATTCTTTGGCGCTCAGCTTTCTTTATAGTCCAACTCTCATATTCATACATGACTACTGGAAAAACCATAGCTTTGACTAGATGGACCTTTGTTGACAAAGTAATGTCTCTGGTTTTTAATATGCTGTCTAGGTTGGTCATAACTTTTCTTCCAAGGACCAAGTGTCTTTTAATTTCATGGCTGCAATCACCATCTGCAGTGATTTTGGAGCCCCCTCACAAAAATCTGTCACTGTTTCCATTGTTTCCCCATTTATTTGCCATGAAGTGATGGGACCAGATGCCATAATCTTAGTTTTCCGAATGTTGAGTTTTAAGCCAAATTTTTCACTCTTCTCTTTCACTTTCATCAAGAGTTCTTCTTCACTTTCTGCCATAAGTGTGGTGTCATCTGCATATCTAAGGTTATTAATATTTCTCCCAGCACTCTTGATTGCAGCTTATGCTTCATCCAGTCCAGTATTTCGCATGATGTACTCTGCATATAAGTTAAATAAGCAGGGTGACAATATACAGCCTTGACGTACTCCTTTCCTGATTTGGAACCAGTCTATTGTTCCATGTCCAGTTCTAACTGTTGCTTCTTGACCTGCATACAGATTTCTCAGAAGGCAGGTCAGGTGGTCTGGTATTCCCATCTCTTGAAGAATTTTCCAGAGTTTGATGTGATCCACACAAAGTCTTTGGCATAGTCAATAAAGCAGAAGTAGATGTTTTTCTGGAACTGTCTCACTTTTTCAGTGATTCAACGGATGTAGGCAATTTAACCTCTGGCTCCTCTGCCTTTTCTAAATCCAGCTTGAACATCTGGAAGTTCACGGTTCACATACTGTTGAAGCCTGGCTTGACGGTTGGTAGAGGGAACTGATTTCAAAGCATATGAGAATTTTTTGAGATGTATCAAATATGTATTTTTCTTTTTTTTTTAATTTTTAAATTTTTTTTTTATTATTGTTTTTGCCATACATTGTCATGATATCACCATGGGATCAAATATGTATTTTTCAAAAGTTAATTAACTGCACTTCTGGAGGGTAAAAATTTGGTTGTGAAATTATATAACCATAAACCTGAGATAAAAAATAAATCATTAGAATATAGAGTTAATATTACTGCCTTTAATTTCTAGATAAATAAACTGAGGCTAAAAAATTTAACTTGTCTACTAAAAACCACTGGGGGTTGGGGATTGGGGAAGTGGCAGAGGCAGGGCTTCAAACCACTGACCTTCCATCTCAAGCTTGTTCAGGATATTGTTTTTACCTCATACAAGCAAGTACTTTTATGACTGTTTCTCATCAACAATGTAGCATAAAAAAGACTTAGAGTTGTATTGTGTCATTCCAAGGGGTCATATCAAGTCTATTAAGTCAATATGGAAAAGTTATCAAAGTTGAACAAATCAGATTTCTAGCTCAATGTAAAAAGGGAAAAACCTACTTAAACAATGGGGCCTTCCTGAAAACAGGTTCCTTGTTGATAGTGTCTGGGTAAAAGTCAACAGGCCAGGAAAGCAAAGCACAGGAGTTGTTTGAGGAATTTAAAGAATAGTGTGCTGTTGCAGTTGCTGGCTTCTGAATGCCCAGTCATCACATCTGCTCTGTAAAGGAGGTGGAAGACATGTATTGCATCTAATAATGGGAAGTAAGTCCTAAGGCTTGTGAGTGTTACAAAGAGGAAAAACATTTATCTGCTAGCCTCAATATGTATGGTAATACGGTAAGATATGTTTATTCCGACAGAAAAGGACTGTATATGTGATATGTCTGAAAGCAATACACAACATAACTGAGTTAAATACACTTCTTTATAAATTCCATATAAGTGAAAATAAAGACCATTATCTTTTCAATCAACAATGTAAAACACCTTGTGCAAACTGTGATACACATTAAGAAAAACCTACAGATAATATCTACTGATTAAAATTAAGCTAATTTAATTAAAGCCTGAATATAATTCTTAATCTTAGCTTTTATGGATTTAAAATTAAACTGTTAGGTTAGGGTGATGGGATTAGGTGATTTGAGCCTATCTGGTATGATTGTAAAGTATTTTAATTTTAAAGCCTTGAGGATAAAGAAATGCAGCTAATTGCTGTGTGCACAAAAATAGCAATAAACATCTACTGGGCTGGGACTCAATTAAAGCCCCTGAACTCAAGGGCAGAATTTAGCCCAGATCATTTGAAAATAACAATATCCTCCCTTATAATTATAAGATCAATGACAGACAAGATAACTAGTATATCTAGTAATCAAGGTAACAGCTTTTGCAGATCTAATTAGAGTATATTCTGTTACTTGGAATGTATGCCAAAGGTGTTAAACTAATCTTCTGTACTTAAAGATGATGTGAAATCTTAGGAAAGTAATATGTGTAATCTGTATTCCTCACTTCATAAACATAAGAGGCAATGAATAAATCAATACTATTGTAATTATAGTTTTAGAGCACAGTTAGGACAAAGCAGCTATCCTTTCAGGAAAAGCAACAGTTTGAGTACCTAAAATTCAGCTCTCTGTCTTGTACTGCCCTTTCAAGTTTAACACTGCAATGAGTACCGGAGACAAGTTCAGGATATTTACAGGTTAGTCTATCACCAATCAAAATGTCTGTTAGTGGCAGCTTGGTCTCAAAATCACACAATCCTGGGTTGATATCCTTGTTGTGATACATAGGCCTTTGCCGGCTTTTGTGGTGGTCATCTGTTGCTTTTGGCTCTACTATTTTCCTGAGTAACAGTATCTTCATTTTCCTTTGAGAAGTCCTCCCATCCTGATAGCATGCAGTCTTGGTGAAGCTGTAAAATACACATTCTAATCTTCTCTGCCAGTCACTGGGTTCAAGGCTAGAATGGTCAATACCTGTAAGTCATCCTCTGCAACATAGTGACAGGTCCAGGGTTTGGAATGTGAACAGGGCCAGGTCAAAAAAAGACTCTCTCTGGTGGATATAATTGCTAAGTTGATAGTGGCCATTTTTTGCTATTAAGCAAGAATGCACATGAGAATTAGAAAGAAATTCTAATTTCTTTCAAAAGAAAGAAAGCAGAGCTGAGGATGTATATCAAAAGAAATATAGAGAGCTCCTATAACATTGTTTAAATCTCCAAATCCAGATATGTCTGACAGCCAGATTCACCCACTGAAATGTCTAGCAATAAAATAAAAATATTTTCTGTTTGCTTAAATAAGCAACAACTGACATAACCTACCAAATACGTCTATGCTTTGGTGTCCCAACTTGTAAAATTGAACATAAAAGTTACTGTTTTACAAAATTACTGTAACTCAGACAATTGCTGCTTTACTCCATTTAATATCTGTAATGACTCTCTGTGAAGTGTTAATTTTATCTCCATTTTACTGATGAGGAAATTGATGCTTAGATGTTAAGTAATTTGCCAGAGGTAATGTACTAGAGTAATCAGTGTTAATTGATGTAAAATAATCTCAAAACTTCAGTGGCTTTACACAAGTGAAGTCGCTCAGTCGTGTCTGATTCTTTGTGACCCCATGGATTGTAGCCTACCAGGCTTCCAGGCAAGAGTACTGGAGTGGGTTTCCATTTCCTTCTCCAGGGAATCTTCCTGACCCAGGGACTGAACCCAAGTCTCCTGTATTGCAGGCAGATGCTTTACCCTCTGAGCCACCAGGGAAGCACAAAGTCCAGTTCTAACCCAAGATTAAAGGAGCTCTCCTGCGCAACTTTCTTCTAAGTGCTTTGCAGGGATCCAGGCTCCCTCCTTCCTGGGATTCTACTTTTCTGTACCTTCAGTTTCACACTAGTGTCACTCAGCCAGCAGGTAGATATGGTTAAGGTGTATAGAACATGGGGAAGGCAAACTAAACACACAACTATCCCAACTCAGAAGTGATACATATAATTCTTGCTAAAATTTATTGGCTAAAATTATTCACAGGATACCATCTAACTGTAAGGAGTCATGTAGTCTTTCTGTGTGCTCAAATGGAACTTAAATGTAGTATTATCTGTACCATAATTATCACTGGTTAATAAGGGTGGAGCCTGGGTTTCAACCCAATCAAGCTGACTATTTAGCGCAGGCCCTTAAGCACTATTCTATGTTACAGTAACCTGTTGTCAGCACCTACTGACTGTGTGATGGGGCTAGGCATATGGCAGATGTTTAATAAACTTAAGTTTTCTTTGGAGAAAGAGAGAGAACCAGGGATGATGAAGGCAGGAAGAAAGGAAGAGAAAGGAAATAAAAAACTGGTTATAAATAATCAAATTATTTTGTGTTTCTTCTCTCCACAAACATCTTTAATTTGACAACTAGGGATGGAAAGAAAATGATGAATCATATTTCCTAAATTATAATACTTTAGAAAAAGAAGGACATGATACCAAAAGTGAGACAACAGGAATGGTTAAATGCAGACTGTCCCATGTCCTAACTCAACACATCCGTGTTACAACTCATGAGGCAGAAACCACTGTGATGGTGTTGTGAGTGTCCATGGTACAGTTTGATAGTCTTTGGACTTTTGTATTTGCATGTATAATACAGATTACAAGCCACAAGTCCTCTGCATTTATGCCTGAAATTTTCCCCTTTGAATTTTGTCCCAGCTGTCATCCTCTCCCCTCACAAGTCCATCAGGTTTTTCAATTCAGCCTTCTTAACTTGCCACGTCCTTGTCTCGGGTGACTCTCATGAGCTCTCTGCTGGGATCCATGCTACTTAATGGGCATAACTAGTGGGCACTATTGAAAGTATATAAAAGGATGGAAAACAAGGCAATACTATTATATGAACTAGTCTTTACCTAACACTCTCTTGGCATAGGAGAGACTGGGCTATACTTTTCAACAAGACTTTATGAAAGGTGCAAGGATATTAATTAGCTTAAACTCCTGTCAGACTCAGATCATTCTAGAGACTCTTCCTGGACAACTCTTCATTTCCAGCATGGTATATATCATGTACTCGGAGAAGGCAATGGCACCCCACTCCAGTACTCTTGCCTGGAAAATCCCATGGATGGAGGAGCCTGGCAGGCTGCAGTCCATGGGGTCGTGAACAGTTGGACACAACTGAGTGACTTCAATGTCACTTTCACTTTTCACTTTCATGCACTGCAGAGGAAATGGCAACCCACTCCAGTGTTCTTGCCTAGAGATTCCCAGGGATAGAGGAGCCTGGTGGGCTGCTGTCTCTGGGGTCGCACAGTCAGACACGACTGAAGCGACTTAGCAGCAGCAGCAGCATATATCATGTGTTAAAGAGCAGCTGACAACTTCCGTCACTCGTACCGTCACCTTCCATCAGTACAAATGTTCTAAGCATCTCGGGGCTTCAGATCTGGACCAATCTGCTTCCAAACCCTCAAGAGAAGGTAAATGATTTTTCTTTCAATACAAGGCCAACATGGAGGTCTCTATTCCCTGATTCCAGGCTAACAATTATTCCCTTCAGGGAAAAATCCTCCACTTACAAATGTGTGGATTTTGACCCATGGCTCAAAAAACACAATTATACAGTATACAGTAGTCTGAAATTAAAACATTTCCATTTGTTGATACTATTTTTTTTTAAAGAAGACTAAACTTGAGATACAACAGTTTGATCCATGGAAAGCTGCAACAAGCTTGCTTGAAAACCATGAAAGTATATTAGGCCAAAAGATAAAAATACTAATTTCCTGAAGTGAATAACCTGTGTTTAATATGTTATGCCAACTCAGTCGTACCTAACCCAGAATCCCTGAACCTTAAGATAGAGCTTGGCCTTTCCAAGATACTTACTCAAAATTCTAATATATGAATAAATGAGCGTACCTAATGGTAAGATTAGTATCTGTTGAGATTACAAAATAATCATAATATGCAGTCCCTGTCTATGAAAACTCTCCTAGCTATTTTTTCAGAGTAGGAAGTTTGGTTTACCTATCAGTTCAGTCACTCAGTCGTGTCCGACTCTTTGTGACCCTATGAACTGCAGCCCACCAGTCCTCCCTGTCCATCACCAACTCCTGGAGTCCACCCAAACCCATGTCCATTGAGTCTGTGATGCCATCCAGCCATCTCATCCTCTGTCATCCCCTTCTCCTCCTGCCCTCAATCTTTCCCAACATCAGGGTATTTTCAAATGAGTCAGCTCTTCGTATGAAGTAGCCAAAGTATTGGAGTTTCAGTTTCAGCTTCAGTCCTTCCAATGAATATTCAGGACTGATCTCCTTTAGGATGGACTGGTTGGATCTCCTTGCAGTTCAAAGAACTCCCAAGAGTCTTCTCCAACACCACAGTTCAAAAGTGTCAATTCTTCGGTGTTCAGCCTTTTTCACTGTCCAACTCTCATATCCATACATGACTACTGGAAAAACCATAGCCTTGACTAGGTGGACCTTTGTTGGAAAAGTAATGTTTCTGCTTTTCAATATGCTATCCAGGTTGGCCATAATTTTCCTTCCAAGGAGTAAGCGTCTTTTGATTTCATGGCTATTTCACCATCTACAGTGATTTTGGAGCCCACAAAAATAAAGTCTGACACTGTTTCCACTGTTTCCACATCTATTTCCCATGAAGTGATGGGACCAGATGCCATGATCTTAGTTTTCTGAATGTTGAGCTTTAAGACAATTTTTTCACTCTCTTCTTTCACTTTCATCAAGAGGCTTTTTAGTTCCTCTTCACTTTCTGCCATAAGGGTGGTGTTGTCTGCATATCTGAGGTTATTGATATTTCTTCCAGCAATGTTGATTCCAGTTTGTGCTTCTTCCAGCCCAGCGTTTCTCATGATGTACTCTGCATATAAGTTAAATAAGCAGGATGACACTGTATAGCCTTGACGTACTCCTTTTCATATTTGGAACCAGTCTGTTATTCTATGTCCAATTCTAACTGTTGCTTCCTGACCTGCATGCGGGTTTCTCAAGAGACAGGTCAGATGATCTGGTATTCCCATTTCTTTACCCATCTCCAAAAGATATTACTAAGGATTATCAACAATTAACCATAAGTATGACTGTACTAGACACACAAATGACCATTATCTGAAGAGAAAATGTGATAACCTACACGAAATGGGCCAATTCCTCAGAAAACACGGTCTGCCAAAACTCACACTAGAAGAATTAGACAATGTGACAGGTCTATATCTGCTAAATAAATTGAATCAATAATAACCTTCTAAAACAGAAAACACCAGGCCAAAAATGAATTCATATGTGAATTCTACTGAACATTTAAGTTAGAAATTTCACCAATTCTCTACAATCTCTTTGATATGATAGAAGCAGAGAGGATACTTCCTAACTCATTTTATGAGGTTAGAATGACCTTAATACCAAACCAGACAAGTTCAGTCAGTTCAGTCAGTCAGTCGCGTCTGACTCTTTGCAACCCCATGGACTGCAGCACCCCAGGCCTCCTTGCCCATCACCAACTCCCGGAGTTTACTCACACTCATGCTCATTGAGTTGGTGATGCCAACCAACATCTCATCCTCTGTCATCCCCTTCTCCTCCCGCCTTCAATCTTTCCCAGCATCAGGGTCTTTTCAAATGAGTCAGTTCTTCGCATCAGGTGATCAGAACTGGACAAAGAAATTACAAAAAAAGAAAGCTACAGACCAATATGTTTCATGAAAATAGACGTAAAACTTTTCAACAAACTATTAGCAAATCGAATCCAACAATGTATGAGAAGAATTATATACCATGACCAAGTGGCATTTATTCAGGTATGCAGGTTGGTAGCATGTTTGAAAATCAACTAATGTTAATTCCTCATATCAAAAAGGAGAGAAATCAAATGTTCATATCAATACATGCATAAAAACATTTGAAAAAAATCTAACCCCTGTCATGATAAAAACACTCAGCAAATTAGAAAAAAAAAAAAACTTCTTCAACTTGATAAAGAACATTTGCAGAAAACCTACAGCTAATGTTATATTTAATAGTGAGAATCTATTAGAAACTCTCTGTCTGAGACCTGAGGATGAAGACAAAGATGTTCTCTCACATCAGTCCCTTTTAATATTGTATTGAAAGTCCTAGCTAATGAAATATAACAAGAAAATAAAATAAAAGCTATACAGATTGGGTAAGGAAGTAATAAAACTGTGTTTGCTCACACGTGATATGCTTGTTGAAGTAGAAAATCCAAAAGAATCAACAACAATAGACCTCCTGGAACTAATAAGAAATTATGCCAAGGTTGCAGGATACAAAGTCAATACACAAAAGCAAATTTCTTTCCTATATACCAGTCCCAGCAATGAACAAGTAGAATTATTTAAAACACATCATTCACAGTAGCACTCCTAAATGTAAAACATCAACTATAAAACTCCTAGAAGACAACAGGCAGAGAATAAAGGCTTTTTAGGGCAGTAAAACTACTGTTTATGATGCTGTAATGATGGACACATGTTATTATACATTTATCCAAATCAAAAAAATATACAACACACCAAGAGTGGATCCTAATGTAAACTCTGAACTCTGGTGATAATGGTATGTTAATGTAGGTTCATCACTTGTAACAAATGTACCCTTCTGGTTAAGGGTCTTGATAATGGGAGAGCCAGCACATGTATGGAGTCAGGGTCTATATGGGCATTCTGCATTTTCTGTTCAATTTTACTATCAACTTAAAACTGCTCTAACTAACAAGGACCCACTGTATTACACAGGAAACTATACTCAATATTTTGTAATAACCTATAAGGGAAAAGAATCTGAAAAAAATAGACATGCATGTATGTATAACTGAAACACTGCTGTGCACCTGATATTAACACAATATTGTAAATCAACCACACTTCAATGTAAAATTTAAAAACTGCTCTAAGAAGTAAGCTCTATTTTTTTTGAAGGGATATGCTTAGAATGCATTTTAATTCAAATTTTTTGCAATCCTTGAAATTTTCCCATACGTCACATACGTTTACTTTTTTTGATTTTGGGTGTTACTGTATTTTAGTAATAGTGAGCAAACAATAAACATTTACATAAACCCAGTCCAAAAACAAATCCTTCTTACATGAGAAAGATTTTATCCTTTACCACAATCCTTATGTTCAACTTATCTAAAACAAGATATTCAGAACCCTGACCCATGACACTCCTACAAACACACACAGACACATACATACAAGCTCAACTTGCCAGTACCTACTCAATTTTTGCCATATTTTCCCATCAAAAGCAGTCTAGGAGGAGACAACCCATCAACCAAGAAGGCAAGACTTTCCACTGAGCTGAATTCACTGTTACAAGATGGCTGTCTGCAATGACAAGTAACACCGACTTTCACAGAAGCGTTACTTGCCATGAATAAAAGTTGCTTTCTTGACTGATGATGTTCACATCTAGAAATATAATCAATTTTTGGCCTATAATTTTATTTACTTGTTGTGTCTTTGTCATTAAGATTATGATAGCAAGTTTATGCTAGTTTTATAAAGTAAGTTAGAAGTATCCCCTGTTACCATGGTTCATGAGATAATTTGGGTAAGATTTGTATTATTTCTTCCTTAAATATTTGAAAGAACTCTTTTGAAGGGATCTAAGCCTGGAGGTGTCTTTGAGACAAATTTTTAATTATAGATTCAATTTCTTTAACAACTGTAGGGCTATCAGCATTTTCGTTTTGTGTGTGTGTCAGTTATGCAAGTTGAGGTTTTCAAGGAATTTAAGCATTGCACAAAGTTATTCACAATATTTCATTATTAAGCATTACATTCTTATAGGATTTCTCATTACTGACACTGTTAATTCATCTCCTCTCCTCCTCCTCACTCTCTTGCTCCTCATCATTTTTGCAAGAATTTGTCAATTTCATTATTCTATTCAAATAGTTAACTCAGATTTATTGATTTTTCTCTTTTCTGCTTTTATTTTTACTTGACTTCCCATTTATTGTTTTGTCCTTTTCTCTAGTTATTTGGGTTTAATTTACTCTTTTTATTACCTTTGTAACTTGAATTTTTCTTCTTTCTAATATAGGCATTTATAGATATAAAGCTTCCTCAAATCTTTGCTGTAAACGTATCTCACATATTTTGGGTTTTTGTTTAAAATATTTTCTAAGCTCACCTGTGATTTTATGATTCATGATTACTTCACAGTATGCTACTTATTTCACAGGATACTACTTGTCTCTTAAGGTGATCCCTTGTAGGCAGCACAGGATTGGGTTTTGCCTTTTTCAATACTAATAATCTATGCCTTTTAAGTTTTTGAATCATTTACACAGAATATAATATTAAGTTTTAAATTATTGATTCTTAATTATGATGCCTTAAATTGTGCTTAAGACTACCACTATGTTTGTTTTCTATACCTCGTGTCTGCTCTTGTTTCTTTTCCCTTGTTTCTTTTACTTCCTTTGGATAACTTTTTATTAATAGATTTTATCACTTCTATTGGTTCTTTAGCTATACTTCAGTGTCTTAATGTTTTAATGGATACTCTCATGCTGGCCCTATGTTTCCTTAACTCATAATAATCAAACTTTACTTATTATTATACCCTTTACATATAGTTTAAGAACCTTGTAATAGCACACTTCAATTTACCTCTTTCCTGTCCTTTGTGCTATTGTTGTCATCATATATAGTATTTATACATTAATTATATAACCTCAAATTAATTGAAATTATTTTTGCTTTAAATTAATTGCTTGTTAATTTAATTATTCTTTATTTGCCCACATATTTACTATTTCCGCCATTCTTTATTCCTTCCTATAGATCCAAATTTCTGAACTTACATGATCCTTTAGCCTAAAGAATTTCTTTTAGCATGTCTGCTATGTGAGTCTGTTGCCAACAAGTCCCTCAACTTCTGCTTATCTGAAAACATGCCTTCATATTTCAATGATTACTTTAACTATGCACATAATTATCATGACAGTTCTTTTTCATTAAGTGATTCAGAAATGGTATTCCATTATCTTCTGGCTTCCATTGTTTCTGATAACAAATTAGGCAAAATTTATATCATTGTTCCCCTATATGTAATGTGTGCTTATTCTCTTGCTGCTTTCAGTATTTTTCTCTATTGTTTTCAATTTCAGCAGACTGACAGTCATGTGCCTTTGTGTGTATGGTGTAAGGTGCTCATCTGATGAAAAGCATTTAATGACCTGTGGGTCAATATTTTTAATTAAATTTGAAAAAAAAAGACCATTATTTATTGAAATGTACTTTACATGACTCTTTCTTCTGGGACTCCCAGTTACTGTGGTTCTGCTCTTAACTGACTACTTCTGGTTTTGGGTCACTTGTCTCTGCTTCTTTGTATGTTTCATACAAAGTTATGACTGAATTCCAAGCATTGTGAATTACGAAATAATAAAGACTTAAGATATGATGGGGGGGCTTTATTTTGTTTATCTTCTAGAGAATTTAAGCCCTTTCCTCTCTTTGGCAATTAGAGCATATAGATGATGATTTAGTTTTTTTTTTTTTTTTCCCCAAAAGTCAAGCTGAATTTTGGCTGAGCAGAGTATTAATAGACTGAGTTCACCTTTGGTTAACCATTTCTGATCCTTTCTACACTACCACTGCTCAGAACTGACGACTTGGTTCCTGATGGCATTTGAGCTAGATAAGGTAGGGGGTGGACCAAAGTTTCAAGTGGCTTTGGTCCATGTCTGGATTCACTCTCCTATTCATTCCTGAATAACTCTAATAAAGTGGCAAAAGGGATTTTTGCAGATTAAGACTACCATTAAATTGACTTTGGTTGATTCCTGGGTTGGTAAGATTCCATGGAGAAAGAAATGGCAACCCACTCCAATAATTTTGCCTGGAAAACTCCATGGGTCACAAAGAGTTGGAGATGACTGAGAACACATACACACACAATCAAAAAGAAAATCAAATTATCTAAGCAGACCTAACCTTATCACATGATCCCTTTAAAAGCAGAATTTTCTCTGTGAGTAGAGAGCAGCAAAGGAGGAAGTGAGGTAGATTTCAGGGATGAGAGGCTGAAAGAAGGCTTCTGGTTTGAAGCTGAAAGGGGGCCACATGCAAAGGATGGAGGGCATCCTCTAGAAACTGAAAACAGCCCTCAACTGACAACAAGCAAGTCAGTAGGGACTTTGGGCCAAATAGTCCTGGGTAGCTTAATTCTGCCAACAAAATAAGCTCAGAAGGAGATTTCCACTCCCTGAGTCTCTGAACAAGAACTCAGTTCCCCCAATATCTTGATTTTGGCCTTGTGAGAACCCTCAGCTTTGCCATTCTGAGCTTCCGACATAAGAGACCCTATGCTAGTAAACGGGTGCTGTTTTAAATCACTGAGTGTGCAGTAATTTTATTACGGAGCACAGAGAACAAACATAGCCAAGGCACAAAGACGAGCTGCATCAAAGCTAAAGGTGGTTTTTGGTAAGGACCACCTGCCTTGGTATCTGAATACATGCAGCACTGAAAATTCCACATTTCAGAAAATACTAATTTCTCTCTTTTACTATTCAAAATTCACCTAATAGGATGATCCCAAAAGCATTAAGAACATGTGTCGTCTAAAAAAGTTATCTCACAAACCTCTACCTGTTTTTCTTTACTCTGGCACATGTATATTTAAATTTATAATCACCAGCATAAATGTGTTAATAATCTAGAGTGACGCTGCCTCTTTATTTTTTTATTTATTTTTTTTTCAGCTGCTAATTCTCTTTAGTTTATTAACAGACAGCACTTTTTTTTTCTCCCTTTTATTGTTTTTGCCATACAATGTCATGATATCACCATGGGTTTACATATGCTCCCCCTCCAGAAACCCCTCCTTCCCTCCTCCCTCCCCCCCCCCCGGGAAATCTCAATGCACCAGCCCCGAGAATCAACCCTGGGCTGGCGATTGATTAGACATATGATAATTAACATGTTTCGATGCCATTCTCCCATATCATCCCACCCTTACCCTCATCCACAGAGTCCACGAGTCTGTTCTATACATCTGCGTTCCTTTTGCTGTCTCGTATGTTGGGTTCTCGTTACCGTCTTTCTAAATTCCATATATATGTGTTAATATACTGTACTGTTGCTTTTGCTTCTGGCTTACTTCACTCTGGATAATGGGCTCCAGTTTCGTCCATCTGAGTAGAATTGATTCAAATGAATTTTTTTTAATGCTGAGTAATATTCCATTGTGTATATGTACCACAGCTTTCTTATCCATTCGTCAGTTGATGGGCATCTGGGTTGCTTCCATGTCCTGGCTATTGTAAACAATGCAGCGATGAACATTGGGTACATGTGGCTCTTTCAATTCTGGTTTCCTCGGTGTATATGCCCAGCAGTGGGATTGCTGGGTCATATGGCAGGACTATTTGCAGCTTTTTAAGGAACCTCCACACTGTTTTTCATAGTGGCTGTACTAGTTTGCATTCCCACCAACAGTGTAGGAGAGTTCCCTTTTCTCCACAACCTCTCCAGCATTTATTGCTTGTAGATTTTTGGATTACAGCCATTATGACTGGTGTAAAGTGATACCTCATTGTGGTTTTGATTTGCATTTCTCTGATAATGAGTGATGTTGAACATCTTTTCATGTGTTTGTTAGCCATTTTTATATCTTCCTTGGAGAAATGTCTGTTAAGTTCTTTGGCCCACTTTTTAATTGGGTTGTTTATTTTTCTAGAATGGAGCTGCAGGAGTTGTTTGTATATTTTTGAGATTAATTGTTTGTCTGTTGCTTCATTGGCTATTATTTTCTCCCATTCTGAAGGCTGTCTTTTCACCTTGCTTATAGTTTCCTTTGTTGTGCAGAAGCTTTTAATTTTAATTAGGTCCCATTTGTTTATTCGTGTTTTTATTTCCAGTATTCTGGGAGGTGGGTCATGGAGTATCCCGCTTTGGTTTATGTCTGAGAGTATTTTGCCTATGTTATCCTCTAGGAGTTTTATAGTTTCTGGTCTTATGCTTAGATCTTTAATCCATTTTGAGTTTATCTTTGTGTATGGTGTTAGAAAGTGTTCTAGTTTCATTCTTTTACAAGTGGCTGTCCAGTTTTCCCAGCACCACTTGTTAAAGAGGTTGTCTTTTCTCCATTGTATATTCTTGCCTCCTTTGTCAAAGATAAGGTGTCCATAGATGCATGGATTTATCTCTGGGCTTTCTATTCTGTTCCATTGATCTATATTTCTGTCAATGTAATACACCACATTAACAAATTGAAAAATAAAAATCACATGATTATCTCAATAGATGCAGAGAAAGCCTTTGACAAAATTCAACATCCATTTATGATAAAAACCCTCCAAAAAGTAGGAATAGAAGGAACATACCTCAACATAATAAAAGCTATATATGACAAACCCACAGCAAACATTATCCTCAATGGTGAAAAACTGGAAGCATTCCCCCTGAAATCAGGAACAAGACAAGGGTGCCCACTCTCACCACTACTTTTCAGCATAGTTTTGGAAGTCTTGGCCACAGCAATCAGAGCAGATAAAGAAATTAAAGGAATACAGATTGGAAAAGAAGAAGTAAAACTCTCTCTTTTTGCAGATGACATGATCCTCTATATTGAAAACCCTAAAGATGCTGTCTCTTTAAATGGTATTGAAACCAGAGTAGTGAGAACTGTCCCTTAGTAGTTAGAGACACTAAAAGTAAACATGGTTGCTTCATGATGGTCATTTATTAGAAGGCCACTCATAGAAACTGAATCTCTTTCCTAAAAGATTAAAAACTGGCTCTTGTCATTCCACACCCAGCCCTGCAGGATGGCTCCTGCAAAGGATAGTGAGAAAAAGCAGTGCTGGTCCACCCTCAACGAGGTGGTGACCAGAGAATCAATGTTCACAAGTGCATCCATGGAGTGGGTTTCAAGAAATGTGGCCCTTGGACACTCAAAGAAATCTGGAAATTTGCCATGAAGGAGATGGGAAGACCGGATGTGAGCATCAACACCAGGTTCGACAAACGCATCTGGGCCACATAAGGAATGTCCCATACTGTATTTGTGTGCAGTTGTGTGGAAAATGTAATGAAGACAAAGATTCCCCAAAGAAGCCCTACATGTTGGTTACCTAGAAGCCTGTCATCACCTTCAAAAATCTTTAGTTAATGTGGATTAGAACTAACTGCTGATTGTCCAATAAAGTTATTGAACTGCCAAAAAAAAAAAGAAACTGGTTCTTAGGGATAAAGCTGACATCTGTTAGTACATATATATGTTTTACAGGTGTCTCAACATTGTAAATTCAACATCTGCCTTCACGTGTGTTGAACAACTTTCTGGTTTTAGCTAAATTGTTTTAGAAGATCCTCATTGAAAACTCAAGAGTTATTTTTAAAAAAAAGATTTGAAAGGATTTTTTCATTTAGCATTAAGCTGCAGCATGTAAACAGTGGTCTGAAAAACACTGTGCTCTTCAGAGACCCTTGCTTCACATTTCTCTGTCCACCTAACCCTGTTCTCAACCTGCCACCACGACAGTCTAGTGATTATGGATAGTGACAAAGAAAACACTTGGGAGTCCAGAAGATAAAAGTATAAATTGACCATTTATTAGCCAAGTAAATAACAGCATCTACAAATCTCAGTTTTCTCATCTAAGAGGAAAAATTTCCATGCTGAGCCATTATGAGGATTATTTTAACAAAGTAAGTCTAGAGTTTATCACTGTTCTGACCCAATTTGTAGTGCATATTTTTATTAATATTTATTCTGAAATCTAATTGTTTTGATCTCCCAGCTTATTTAAAATTTCACCAAAAATTATTCAATTGTATTTACTAAAATTTTGCTCTCAGTGTCATCATTTATTCAGAAACCTGTTGCTTTCTTGTCAACAGTTCTTCATTAATCATCAATGAATACTACTAAAGTCATCAGTCTGAGTTAATGACACTTTTTATAATGAAACCTTAGTAGCTTAAAATAAGTCTGAAAAGATATTTTAAATTTAATCCCCTAGTTGTTAATGAGGGATATTTAGCATTTTCAGAAAGGGTTTCATTAGTCCAGACCAGAGGGACCACATTATATTAATAATTTTTCTGTATTTTAGAGAACTTTATGACAAATTTTGTTCAGCAGTAATCACTGTTAAAATGAAATGATAGTGTTCATTTTCCAGACTTTACAAGGTCTAGTAATTTTTTTTAACATAGGCAAGCCAAGCTATACTTTATGAGTCTGAACTAGGCAGTTCAGTGTTTTATAAATTCAAAGCAAGACTCTATTATTTATTCTAAATATGACAGCATAGCATTAGAGATGGGCAGCCTCCACACGAGTAATCTGCTGATTAGTGCAAGTACGGATATCAGAAGCCAGCAAACTCCAATTTGCACTGAATGCAAACTGCATAACAACTTATCAGAGAAGCCCAGATACAAGGGTAAAGAAATATCCCTTTCTTAATTATAAGCATGTGTATGCCAGTGCAAACCTGCATGAGTATGACTGAGCATTCTGGGATAATAAGTTAATGCTATTAAGATTCATTACATATTCCTAATATGCATACCAACACCTCTTAGTGGTAATATGTTAAGTCCCAAGCTCCAAGACCGTGCTGACAAAGTCCAGTGAGAATGGAAAGATGTTTTGTCAGGAATGTCAGTGTATGCTCTAAATAAGACTTTGGAACATTTTAGAAAAGGAGATTCTGGAGATTGCATATACTAATTCAGTGTTAATAGCATGTGATATTGATTATTAATCATAAAAACAAAGATCTTTCTGTTTGGTATATAGGCATCTGATTTTTGTACTAAAATATAAGTAAGAGGAAAAGTTAATGCAAAGTGAAGAGCAGATTAATGACAGCCTACCTTGGCCTCAAACCTGTTTTATTTGGCTAAAATTTAAATGACATTAGGTGGCATTTGTACTGTCCACAGTCTATTGCTTTATATCAATTTATTCATTTACTTTATGTGACTGGTTCCTGAAGGTATTTGAACTTCAGACTCAAATTCTATATGTTTAAGACAAATGGACCAGGCATGTAAATGTGACTGAATCATTTCTTTAGCTGCCACATCAGAGTTTGACAAAATACAAATGCAAGGTTCTACCGGACTTTGGAGGCTATAGTATAATGGGAAGTGTCTTGATTTGGGAAAGAGGAAAGAGAGTTTCATTTATCCATTCATTTAATCATTTAGATGGACCGACATGTACTGACTTCCATTAGGTACAGCAATGAGCAATAATACTATATACTAAGACTTGTAAGGATTCAACCTAATAATACATGTGTATCAGGTAAAAATCTTATTTTTCTTTGCAGATTCTCTTGACTGCCCTCTTTTCTTCTTTTTTCTGGTCAGCATGTTGCCCATGCCTAATAGCTCCTTTATGACTAGATGAAGAGCCATATCTTAGGGCTCTGGCTTCTTGAAAGAACACCAAGGTGCTAGATAAATTACCTGGATATATGAGAGTGTGAGCTTCCTGTGGAGTAAATGTCACCATTGGGAAATGAGAATGAAACAAAACTAAGTAGATAAATTTCTCCTCTTCCTCTAATCTTAGATTGCTCCAAGGTACAGTTCTTTGCAAATCTTCAGGAAAGTCCTATATGCCAAGCAAATATACCTACTAGGTAACTTGTGGATGTAGTGACTGACACATTAAAATGATTGAATTTCATTATTTATTGTTTTTTACCTTATTTCCCTCTCTTATTTCCACCTTTACTCCTCTGGGCTTATGTTCCCCAATAAAGTACCATTGTGAAACTGGACAAGGCATCCTGTCTTTCTGAGCCTCAAGAATAGAGTTGAATAATTCATAGACTTCTTCTAACTCTCAATTCTTATGTTAGAATTCTATGACTATCAGCAAGGATACCAAAATTATTTATTTTGCAAAAGAGCCATTTTCCAGAACTGTTAAAACATTATATTAGAAGTGATCTTTTTAATATAAACTTTAAAAATCAAAACAGCTTTCTCTTTTTTCTTAAAGAACGTTACTGGTCCTCAAATCTTATTTTGCATCTCAAAATTAAAAAGAATTGCATTAGGCAATTTCTAAGTGAGCCACACATCTCTATAATTCTATAATTTTATTATTCCATTTGTACAGTCTCATGTTTTAACAGCCTTTTTTTAAAAAGAGAGCAAAGAAACTACCATTTATTGTGTCAAAAGTATGGCTGCAGGCATTAAGCAACTTACTTTATATACATCATTTTAC
This sequence comes from Antilocapra americana, assembly GCA_007570785.1. Lineage (NCBI taxonomy): Eukaryota > Metazoa > Chordata > Mammalia > Artiodactyla > Antilocapridae > Antilocapra > Antilocapra americana. The sequence continues at coordinate 27,747,600 of ML660200.1, forward strand.
ATAGTCTCCACAAATGAAAGAATTGTTTTCTCTTTTCTAAAGTTGTGGAAATTAAGACGCGAGAGAATGATAAATTACAGGTGCAGGCACGTGCGTGCTCAGCTGCTTCAGCCGTGTCCGACTCTTTGCAACCCCGTGGACTGCAGCCAGCCAGGCCCCTCTGTCCACGGGGCTCTCCAGGCAAGGATGCTGGACTGGGTTGCCATGCCCTCCTCCAGGGGATCTTCCTGACCCAAGGATGGAACTTGCATGCCCTGTGTCTCCTGCATTGCAGGTGGATTTTTACCACTGAGCCACTGGGGAAATCCCCAGAATTACCAGGTACACAGAGCTAACAAGAAGCAAGCACAGGTGAAAGAGCTACTAAAATTTTCATCTCCTTCCCTTGATTTTCTTCCCGCTACAAAAAACCTGTTACTTAGAAATCACTCATTAACCCACAGCTACACAAATTCAATGCTCTTTTAATATTTTACCTTTTGCCAGCATGGTAAAACATCTAGTAACTTAGAGCTATAGCATTATATCTCATTCAAGTAGTCCTTGTAGCTGTCAAGGGTAACTGACACGTTTAAAAATATTTTTCTTTTAACTCAGCACATTACAATATTAACTTTCTGGATATACTTCAACTAGTTCAATATTTCTTTCACTGTATTAATAGGTAGTAATAGCATCCAGCAGTGTCTGTTACCAACACATTTGTGCAAATACAAATATAAAGGACGTCCACAAGACAATTCTGACACCTAAGAAAGATTAAAGCCCTTACTCATTTTCAAAGAAAAGCTTTTGTTACAGTCAACATTGAACATGTGTTTATTTTATTGTACTTGAATAATTTAAAACTGATAATGCACACATGGACTAAGTTAAGTCAATGCTAGCAAAATATGAAATTATACCAGTATATCATTCATAAATTTTAAGAGACATGACCTGAAACAGAAAATTAAATCTAGATTTATATTTAACACAGAAATGTTTAATTTGGTTTTTTAATCACTAAATTATCATTATGATCAGATATTAAAATCTTCCCCATGGTACAACTAAACATATCAGTGAAAAAAAACTTTTTACATTAATTATTAAGCATAATTAAAGACTACTTTTGGAACATAGCTTAAGTAAATAAGAATGTATCAAAAGTAAAATAATATGTATCTCTTCCTGGCTCCTATACATTGATTTAATTCTTATGATTCTCATTAAAAAACTTGGTCTAAACATCAACTGGTTAGAATAATCTTGGATAATCTCATTAAAACACTAGGTTATTAGAAATTTTCACAGTATTGCATTTTCAGTGTACTCCAGTATCCAAAGAATCTCATTGTAAGAAATTGTAAGATGGAAGATAACATGGAAAGACAGCATACAGGTAAAGCCAAAAAAAGGGTAAAATAAATATGGTGCTTTGTTTTCAATATAAAGCGAGGGGCCTCACGTACTAAATGAAACAAAACTTCCAAATGATCCTAAGTGGTATCTGGATGCTCAGCCAAGGGTTCTAGTTCTATCATCTATGATGATACACAGAGTCTCTACTGAGTGACCCCCAAATGGCTGGGTGGTAGATGTCAACACCCCAAATCAAGACTGAGCTTGCGTGCCAGCATGCTATGTTGCTTCAGTCATGTCCAATTCTGTGCAACCCTATGGACTGTAGCCCACCGGGCTCCTCTGTCCATGGAGTTCTCCAGGCAAGAATACTGGATTGCCACGCCTTCCTCCAAGGGATCTTCCCAATCCAAGGATAAGCCCACATCTCTTACATCCCCTGGATTGGCAGGTTTCTTTACCACTAGCACCACCTGGGAAGCCCCATCAAGACTGAGACCAGATTTAATTTTTGTTCAGAAGGAAAAATAACACAACTGTTTTAAAAATGTTCTATTTTACCAAAGGCCTCAAACTACTATTCTACTCATGGTAGAATAAATATGTTGATCAACATTTGCATGTTCAGAACAGCCAGAGGCAAATACTAGCAGAACAATCCAAAACTGACAAAGTTGTCCTCGGAGGCTCACACCTCCCTCCTGCATATTCTTCCCAACTTCCAGTACTCCAGAGACCTTTGATTTACTTCTAGTTTCAGAGGAACATGTTAGCTCAGCCTCCCCCTGAAGTAGTCCTTTCCAGATCAAGTTACAGAGGTCACCTCAGGCTATTTATTCACACAAATGGATCTAATAATTCATTTATTCATTTCCTCAATAAACATGCAGTGAGGTGTCCATTTTTTGCCAGGCACTGTACTGAACGCTATAAAAATATCACTACAGTAAACTTAGTTAACAGGCTTCCCTGATGGCTCAGACAGTAAAGAAACGGCCTGCAAGGCAGGAGACCTAGGTTTGATCCCTGGGTTGGGAAGATCCCCTGGAGAAGGGAATGGCAACCCATTCCAGTATTCTTGCCTGGACAAAGGAGCCTGGAATTAACAGATTGTGGGATAGCAAAGAGTAGGACATAACTGAGTGACTAACACAACACACTTAATTAATACAGTGGTAGGAAAGACAGGGGGCTTCCCTGGTTGCTCATTGATAAAGAATACACCTGCCAATGCAGGAGACGCAGGAGACATGGGTTCAATCCCTGGGTCAGGAAGATCCCCTGGAAGAGGGCATGGCAACCCATTCCAGTATTCTTGCCTGGAGAATCCCATGGACAGTGGGGCCTGGCCGACTACAGCCCATGGCATCTCAAAGAGTCAGATACAAGTTAGCAACTGAGCACACACACACGGGAAAAATAAAATTTTGCCCTGTTATCTGTACTCTTACTTTGCTGCATTTTGAAAGAGTAATATGTACATTGTTCACACAAAGAAAGAGACTCTAGTGCAAGAATTTCAAGCAGAAATAAATGTATTTTAAATAGAAATAACTATCATAAAACTCAAATTCTTTCATGTCACACGAATGATCTAACATCTGGACCTCTGCCCCCACAAGGCAGCAATGCTGAATTCCAATAGCTCCACACAAGCCAAGACTTTCTTTAGACTACCTTCTCTTCTGCTGACCCTGGAAGACCCAGGTGTGATAACTGGGGTTGAAGTGAAAAGTAGGAAACAAGAAAACAAAACAAGATGTGCCTTAGGGAGGTCAGGCCTAAGCCAACAGGAAAAGAGAAGCTGTGGAATGAACATGAGATTGAAATTCTGATTTTAGACAACACCAAACTTTTAGCACCCAATACAAATCTTCATTAATTAAAACATGACTGTTACAATACTGGGAAAGTATGAATTTTGCCTGTGAGGCAAACAAGGGGTAGGGAAAAGGAGATCCAATGAAGCATGTTTGAAGAGTAAGGATGAAAAATAAGAAAGTCCTTTCCTGTTGTATGACACAGATTTCAGCTTCCCAGGTGGCAATAGTGGTAAAGAACTCACCTACCAATGCAGGAGAAGTAAGAGACACAAGTTTGATCCCTGGGTTGGGAAGATCCCCTGGAAGAGAGCATGGTAACCCACTCCAGTATTCTTGCCTAGAGAATCCCATGGAAAGAGGAATCTGGCAGGCTGCAGTCCAAAGGGTTGCAAAGAGTTGGATGCAGACTGAAGCAACTTAGCACATGCACCATTTTAGCCTACTAACAAAGTTACTGCAAGATTTTTTGTACATTTATTGCATATATAGCCAAGTCATCACACCCCGCCCCACTTTTTGGAATATAGCTGCCTTACACTGCTGTGTCGCTTTCTGCTATATAGCAAGGTGAATCAGCTATATGTATTCATATAGTATACTGTGCTGTGCATATCGTATATAGCACTATACATATAGTATAGCGCTGTGCTGTGTTCAACTCTTAGTTACTCAGATGAGCCCAACTCTTTGAAATCCCATGGACTATAAAGTTCATGGAGTTCTCCATGGAAGAATACTAGAGTGGCTTGCATGCTCTCCTCCAGGGGATCTTCTCAACCCAGGGATTGAACCCAGGTCTCCCACATTGCAGGCAGATTCCTTATCACCTGAACCACCAGGAAAGCCCAAGAATATTGGTGGGTAGCCTATCCCTTCTCCAAGGGATCAAATTGGGGTCTCCTGAATTGTAGGCAGATTCTTTACCAGCTGAGCTTCCAGGGAAGCCCATATGTATCCATATATCTCTTCTTTTACAGCTTTCCCTTTAGGTCACAATAGAGCACCAAGTAGAGGTCCCCATGCTACACAGCAGGTTCTCATTAGTTATCTATTTTATACAAAATGATGTATATATGTCAGTCCCAAGCCCCCAATTCATCCCACTGCCCCCTTCCCCTTTGGTATCCCTATGCTTGTTCTCTATGTCTGTGTCTCTAATTCTGCTTTGTAATTAGGATCATCTCTACCATTTGACTAGATTCCATATCTATGTGTTAATATACACTATTTGTTTTTCTCTTTCTGACTTACTTCACTCTGTATGACAGTCTCTAAATGCATCCACATCTCTGAAAATGACATAATTTCATACCTTTTTATGGATGAGTATTATTCTGCTGTATATATGGACCACATCTTTTTTATCCATTCCTCTCTTGATGGAAATTTAGGTTACTTCCATATCCGGGTTATTTTAATTAGTACTGCAATGAACGTTGGGGTGCGTGTATCTTTTTGATTTACAGTTTTCAAAGCAAGATAAAAAGAAAACCCTCAGAATGGGAGAAGATATTTGCAAATGAAGCAATTGACAAAGGATTAATTTCCAAAAACAGAAAACAGCTCATGCAGTTTAATACCAAAACAACAAACAACCAAATCAAAAACTGGGCCAAAGACCTAAATAGACATTTCTCCAAAGACATACAGATGGCCAAAGATGCCTGATATCACTAATTATTAGAGAAATGCAAATCAAAACTACAGTAAGGTATCACCTCACTCGGGTCATAATGGCCATCATCAAAAAATCTACAAACAATAAATGCTGGAGAGGGTGCAGAGAAAAGGGAACACTTTTACACTGTTGGTGGGCATGTAAATTGATACAGCCGCTATGGAAAACAGTATGGAGATTCCTTACAAAACTAAAAACATAACTACCATATGACCCAGCAATCCCACTACTGGACATATACCCAGAGAAAATCATAATTCAAAAAGTCATTGGGTTTTGATAAGGTATTTTTCTGTCTCTGATTTCCTGTGTGCCCCTGCCTAGACCCAATCTTGATGTCAACTGCTGTGTGGCTTCAGCACGCCCATACTTAACAGCAACCTGCTCACTCCAGATTCACATTTACTCCTACCTAGTCAGAGTCTGCCTAATTCTCTAAATATATTAACTGGCACTGGATTGACACCTTCTACGTTGATCAGCAGTTGTTACATTGGCTTCTAAATTACTTCAGCTTGGCATTACAGAGATAATATGTCACTAGTACAAACTTGTGTTTACAATATTAGAATCACTGTCTTGTTATTTTTTCATTACTACTGTATTTTCTGAATCTCCCTCATTACCATGTGTATTGTTTCACTATTTACATATTCAGTGCTATTATCTCTAAGGCTGTCAGCAGAAGCATTCTGAGATAATGATGCTATGGAAAGAGAATTATTTAAATATGGCACTTCCTGCTCATCCTCAAATAAATTATTGTGTAACTCTTTAGACGCTTCTTCTGATTCCTCATTAAGACATTCATGGCCTAAGGAAATTACGGAGCATCAACTGCCTTTGTCTAGAGTCTAAAGATACAGACACAAAACTAGAGACAGAGAAAACAATCATGACTTGAAGTGAAAGAGTTCCAATGATAGTAACAGAGGATGTAAAAATATCCAATAAAATATATATTTTAATAGCATTAGTATTGTAAGAGTATTTGTTTGAAAGTCTTAAGGTAAAACAATGACTGAAATGAACATGAAATGTTGCAGGAGTCGTGTTTTGGTTTGATTTAGAGATTGCTTGAACCATGAACTTCCAGATATTCAAGCTGGTTTTGAAAAGGCAGAGGAACCAGAGATCAAATTGACAACATCCACTGGATCATCAAAAGAGCAAGAGAGTTCCAGAAAAACACCTACTTTTGCTTTACTGACTGTGCCAAAGCCTTTGACTGTGTGGATCACTATAAATCTGGAAAATTCTGAAAGAGCTGGGACCGACCACCTGACCTGTCTCTTGAGAAACCTGTATGCAGGTCAGGAAGCAACAGAACTGGACATGGAATAAAAGACTGGTTCCAAATAGGAAAAGGAGTACATCAAGGCTGTATATTGTCACCCTGCTTATTTAACTTATATGCAGAGTACATCATGAGAAACACTGAGCTGGTAGAAGCACAAGCTGGAATCAAGATTGCTGGGAGAAATATCAATAACCTCAGATATGCAGATGACACCACCCTTATGGCAGAAAGTGAAGAGGAACTAAAAAGCCTCTTAATGAAGGTGAAAGAGGAGAGTGAAAAAGTTGGCTTAAAGGTCAACATTCAGAAAACTAAGATCATGGTATCTGGTCCCATCACTTCATGGGAAATGGATGTGGAAACAGTGGCTGACTTTACTTTTGGGGGCTTCAAAATCACTGCAGTTGGTGACTGCAGCCATGAAATTTAAAAACGCTACTCTTTCAAAGGAAAGTTATGACCAACCTAGATAGCATATTAAAAAGCAGAGACATTACTTTGCCAACAAAGGTCTATCTAGTCAAGGCTATGGTTTTTCCAGTAGTCATGTATGGATGTGAGAGTTGGATGAAGAAAGCTGAGTGCCAAAGAATTGATGCTTTTGAACTGTGGTGTTGGAGAAGACTCTTGAGAGTCCCTTGGACTGCAAGGAGATCCAAGCAGTCCATCCTAAAGGAGATCAGTCCTTCATGTTCATTGGAAGGACTGATGTTGAAGCTGAAACTCCAATACTTTGGCCACCTCATGCGAAGAGTTGACTCATTGGAAAAGACCCTAATGCTGGGAAGGATTTGGGGCAGGAGGAGAAGGGGATGACAGAGGATGAGATGACTGGATGGCATCACTGACTCAATGGACATGGGTTTGGGTGGACTCCGGGAGCTGGTGATGGCAGAGGGGCCTGGCATGCTGCGGTTCATGGGGTTGCAAAGAGTCAGACACGACCGAACGACTGAACTGAACTGCACTGTTCAAAAGCTGATGTTCCTCGGGGGATTTCACCCACTTCCCTGGCTTTAAATACCAACTATTCAGCCATGGCTCCCAAGATGCTGTCCTTGTCCCTGGCCTCGTTATTGCAAGTTCAAATATCCAACTTCAAATTTGTTAATGTCTTTAGATTTTTTATCAGGACCTTTCTAAAGTCTTTAGGGAGTCCGTTACAATATTGCTTCTGTCTCATATTTCAGTGTTTTGGCCACAAGGCATGTGGGAGCCCTAGCGCTCCGACCAGGGAGTAAGCCCACACTCCACACATTGGAAGAAAATGTCACAAGCACTGGACGACCGGGGAAGTTCCCCAACTTCAAGTTTGACATCTACACTGGATTGTTTATTTATATCTTAAACTTGACGTGACTAATACAGAACTCTTTTTTTCCCCTCCAAAATCTCTTTGTTCTCCCTCTTCTCTGTTATCTATCCTCAGTACCTGTCAACATCACGGACTCTACAAAGATCAAGACATCTCCCCTGACTCTTCTCCCCCTCTTCATCCCAGCTGATCAAGTCCTGTGGATTTATCTCCAAAATCGATCCCAAATCCATCTAATTCTCTCCCTCTCCACTGAGACCACTCTTGCTGGGGAAATTACCATCTCGTAATGAGTGCTACCTCCCAACAGGAAGGAAAGCCTCCACTCTTGCCCCTCTGCCCACAGCAGTCAGAGGGAACTTCGTAAGATGTGTATCATGTGGCGGCATGCTTCTGCTTAAAGCCCCAGTGGCTTCTTATCATACTTAGAATAAAATCTGCACCCCTCACCAAGGCCCACCCAACCCTGAATGGCTTGCTCCTGCCTGCCTCTTGAGTCTCTCCTCCCTTCACTCCTTCCAGCCACACTGGCTCACTTTTGCCTCATGTTCTTTACATATGCTGATCCCTCAGTCTAGAATATTCTGGCTTTCTGGTCTACATATGGGTGGATGGCTGTTTCCCCCAAAATGCTCAGGAAAAATTTTCAACTCCCCAGCCGCAGTCCCTCACATCAAGTACCACTTCGTGGTCCTTATCACCCTCTGAAAGTATCTGGTCCAGTAATTCATTTGCATATTTAGTATCTGTCTTATCCCCCTAGACTGTAAGCTCCATGAGGGTAGGAATCTTGTCTCTTTTGCTTCCCACTCTATATCTAGGATCAATAATGGTGTCCAGCTCATAGCAGTCCCTCGGGAAATATTCACAAACGAATGAATGATTGGAATTAAAATTATTTATGACTCAGTGTCAGAGGCCCACATGCCAATCTTCTTATGTTGTTAAGTTATACTATGCTAAATGGGCTAGTCCCTGTCTATCTTCAGCATGTCTGGGAAAATCCAAATCGGAGACTCAATGTCCAGGTGTGGTGATGGGTGCCCAGGCCTTTTTACAAAGCTAGTATTTCAGACCTTCTTTCTCCTTCATGCCATACCTAGTGTCACAGCAAATGCTCAAACTGCTCTTCTGGTGTGGAGAAGACCACCCCCTTCTCTCTGCTATGGTAGTCTGAGAGCCTCTCTGCCTGGAATGCTCTTTATCATAATCATCTCTCCTAACCTCTTTCCTCTCCAGATTCTCCAGCAATGGACAGATTCAACTAACTCTCCCTAGGTCCATCAAGAATGCTATGTTTACTAGAAAGACAGAAGTACTGTTTCACACTTTTTGACATTCTGTAATTGTATGCTGTAGTGACTTAATGTGGAGTTTAGCTATAGATTTTTATTTATTTTTTGAAAGGAGGTAAATGGAGAAAAGTGGGTGGCAGAATTGCCTCAAAAAATGTTTCTCAAAGACCTGCTTAGTTTTTTGACCAGTTTAATGTCAAAAACAAAACCAAAAAACCCTAAAGTGTGCCCTTAGCTCCTAAGGTTTGTGTTGCCTGCAAGCAACCCGTCTGTTTCTCCATCAATGAAAGAAAATGTAAAAACAGTAAGTAAATAATCAATATTGCCTTCTACCACACCACCAAGATCCTAGAGGGGAAGAGATAATAAAGAGTTATTGAACTGTTTCCTTGGAAAAAATGTAATCCTAAATAATATCTCTGAAGTCCCAAAAGTAGGGCAGAAGGTGGTTCAGTAATATTTGCCAGAACAGTTAGTTTATATTAGAATACTAATATAGAATCTGTGAGTCCTATGTAGACAAAACAACAAATTTCAGCAAGACAAATCTGTAAACTATCACAGATTACTATCTAAAAAGGTAAATTTAATGAAAAAGTATGGTTAATCCTATGCTTTTCAGACAGATATAAACTGTTTTGCACTACAATTGCTGCTGCTAAGAGCTCACATTTAGTTTGGCCCTTACTGTGGGCCCATCACTATTGCATATGCTTTGTGTGTATTCACTCATGTACTTCTCAAACGGCCCTATGAGGCAGATAACAATACCTATCTGCCTTCAGCAGGTAAAGAAACAGAAGCACAGAAATGTTAAGCAATTGCCCACTGGTACTTAGCACTCAGTGATAAGCTGGACTTCAAATCCAGGCTATAGTTTCTCTGTGGGGCTTTGCTGGTGGCTCAGCAGTAAAGAATCTACTTACCAATGCAGGAGACATGAGTCTGATCCCTGGGTTGGGAAGATCTCCTGGAAACCATTCCAGTATTCAGGCTGCAATCCAAAGAGTCCAACATGACTTAGCAACTAAACCACAACAAATACATTCTCTAACCACCAAACTATGCCACTTGTACCCTCCTATCAGGGGTAGCATCCAGTGACATTTATAAAGTCCTCCCACTCTTCTTGGTACTATGGAAAGCCCACGGCAGGTATCATATCATTTAATCTTCCCCAAAATCCTGAGGTATAGGAACTATTATTATAAACTTTGTTTAAAACTGATGATGGTATGATTTTAAGGAAATTTTCTCCTACATGGCCCACTGGCAGAAACAACTAATATATTTTTTTTTAATTTTGCAAAGCATGAGCAGCCCCTGGCAGCTCAGTTGTTGTTTAACTGCTAAGTCATATCCAACTCTTTTACGACCCCATGGACTGTATGCAGCCCACCAGGCTCCTCTGTCCATGGAATTTCCCAGGCAAGACTACTGGAGTGGGTTCTCATTTCCTTCTCCAGGGAATCTTTCTGATCCAAGGGTCAAACCCTCTCAGTACATGTGATGATTTCTTCAGTAGCCCCACATGAGGATCTAGAATTGCCAGCTATACTCCATCTCCACTCTATTTTAATGTGACATCCATTTATTTTTCATCGAGAAAACTAGTAATTCTTTTGTTCTCAGAACATTTTTGAGGTGATGCTTCTTAATCTTCTAGCTGTACAGACCTGTATAGCAGGTTACTTTGTTCATTCCAACCCTGCATTAGGACTGAACACCTCAAGAAAAAGTGTCTCCATTAAGAAAACTTAGTAATAGCTCAACCGTTGAGGGCCACAATTCATAAAATATGACTCCCTTCCTTGGCTAAATTAATTGGACTGCAACTGAGAAACACTAACAAAGGCCTTTTACAGGCCTTTTATTTTATACTTTCCAGCCAGCGAATCCTTTTCAAAGTGAGGTCTATAATATTTTTTTACTAGTCCACAAGTAACAAATGTAATGCAAACATCAGTCTTATTAGAATAGTAAAGAAATCTCTGAAGCCACCAGAAGAGAGCTGGGAGTTCCATCAGGCAGCAATAACAGGATAATTTAGCAATAATCACCATTAAAAGCTAACCACACATGCATAATTAGAGGTGAACAATCAAATAGTAAAATTGCAACATTAATTACAATCAAATAAAAGTTAACACTGATCCTTATAATGTGACAGGCGCTGCTCTGAGCATTTTAAATGGATGATTTTATAGACAGCCACAGGAGGAATTAGTATTATTATTCTTATTGTATAGATTAGAAAACTGAGGCCTATAGAGGCCACGTAAATTGTCCAGTTATACAGCCAGTAAGCAGCAAAGCCAAGTTTGGAACCCAACCATTCTGAACCCTACATGTTTGCAGTCTGCTAGGTTTTGTCAACCCTCAGCTTCATAGATGGATAATAGATGCAGGCTGGGCATGCTGACTATAGGCAATTTCCCAACAGCAGGCACCGAGTCACTCTGGAACTATGCCTATGCAATTCTCTGCCTGGGGCACTTACCTTTGCCAACTCCCTTTTTACTCTCTAAGATTCAACTTCAGTGTCGCTTCGGGAAGGCTGCCATTATGCCAGCCACCTGTGCCCAATGTTCTCCAATGGCATGGCTACATGCCCTTTCTCTGGCTTGAAATGCATGATTCTCTGGGCAAAGAAGAAAAAGAAGTAGGAAACCTGGGGCTGCAAATAGTGAGAAGAAGAAATCTGATTGCTACAGCTACTTCAGTCACATCTAGGGAGGAAAAAAAACAAAAAAAAAACCCCACACATTCACCTGTGTGAAAAGTGAAAGTGTTAGTCACTAAGTCATGTCTGACTCTGCAATTTCATGAACTGTAGTCTGCCAGCCTCCTCTCTCCGTGGAATTTCCCAGGCAAGAATACTGAGTGGGCAGCCATGTCCTTCTCCAGGGGATCTTCCTGACCCAGGGATCGAATCCAGGTCTCCTGCACTGCAGGCAGAAAATAGGCATCCACTATTTATTTATGTGAACTTTTTGACAGTCCATGTTCTTTCTTATTTCAGTCCAATTTTATTGTAACAAACAAACAAAAAATGTCACAAAGATAAGTTAAAAGATGTTTGCCTTTCCTGGTGTAGGAGGAAAACAACTCTATGGAAGTCTCTGGATAATAGATAACTTCTCTACCTCTTGCTTTTCTTGGCAGGTTTGTGAAATATTTATTGCATTTCTTTCCAAAGGCTTAAGAGTATCTTTCTCCTCCAGAGAATATTATTCTGTGACCCAATGCCTGTCCCACTGATGCCTACTTCCATTTCCTGCCCCCTCCCCTGACCTCTGTTTTTCAATGCTGCCTTTGGGTTAACTTCTTCTGACATTCTCTGCTGCCTTTTGCTTAAGCTGTTACACTCCAGCTGGCTTCTCTTTCTTCGGTGTGGCCCAAAACATATTATAAAACACAGAACACAACTCTACAATGTAATAGTTCACCAAAGAAAATCAGCACGAATCCATGCAAATGGGTTCTGAACTCTAAAGAAATGGAGACCATGGAGGCAAAAAAGGGAGAAATTCCCATCTGTGTGCCACCTCTGTGTGTGAAAGAAATTATGCTTCAGAACTAAATCACTTCAGGACTTCCTTGGTGGCTCAGCGGTAAAAAATTCACTGGCCAATGTAGAAGACACCGGTTTGACTCCTGATCCAGGAAGATCCCACACGCCATGATGCACCTATGTGGCAACTATTCCCTGCACCATAACTACTGAGCCTGTGCCCTAGAGGCCATGAGCCGCAACCACTAGAGCTTATGCTCACAACAAGAGAAGCCACTGCAATGAGAAGCCTGTGCGTTGCAACTACAGAGTAGCCCCTGCTCACCAACTAGAGAAAGCCCATGCACAGCAAGAAAGATCCAGAGTAGCCAAAAGTAAAATAAAATTATTTTTAAAAAATCATAATAATATAGTTGTTTTAAAAAAAGAACTATATAGCTTCAGAATTTTCTACCTCTGGAAATGTTAGAGCAAACAGCCACTGTGGACAAACTCAGTGATCAAAACCAGACAAGCTGGCCACTGACAATCAGCTAGTGGGCCTCATTTGGGACTCAATGGCAAGTTGATTCAAAGGAGATTTCTTTTTTTTAAAATTCCAGAGCTAAAAGCAAACAAAGTCATAAAATGCTTTTAAGAAAAATTTCACCCATCCTCATCCAGTGTAAAAGACCAATTAAACAGCTTCAAGTCAAACTACCCACCTTGAGTCAAGCTAGCAGGTAAAAAGAAGATCATGGAATAAAAGATTATTCAACTATCTTTGTGACGAACAAATACTGAAAATGAAATGAATGACTCACCTAAAGATTAAAAATTATCCCAGTGTTTATAGATTTGGTCTGCATACAGTAAAGTGAAAAACAGAATAAAAGAGAGGAAAGACAGAGAAATAGAAGGAAAGGGAGAGAGAAGGAAAGAGGAAAAAGGCTGCATACAGGGTGTCAAGAGAACTTGTTCAATTCAGTCTGTGCAGCTGAGCTGCAGAATGGCCTTGAGCAAGAATCCCAACCTCTATGACCACACTTGCTCATCAGTTAGGCAAGGCTAATTAGGACCATCCTCCTTCTCCACCTAAAAGGCAGAGTTCATATTAATTAACCTGGACATTTTGAACAGTCTGAGCGCCACACACAAAAAGGTGAAAAGGGTATTTCATGGTTGCTAGCAATTACCTGTGACATTATTGAAGCTGTCAGAAGGAGCCACACAGATCTGGCCCAGGGGAGACCTCTCATGCCATTACAGTGACCGCACAGTTCACACTTTTAAAAAGAAGCATTTCTCCACCCCCACCCGTTTCTTCCTCTCTCTCTTTCATCCTGCTTCTTTTTCTCTTAAAAATTCGTATTCTCTTTTATAAGATTGTCACTCACTTTAGTGATTTTATCCTAAATCTTCTAAAAGCTAAGAAGCCAATTAGAGTAAAATTTGATGTACCTTCCTCCATCTTCTCTCCACCCCATGCCCCCAATTACACCCCTTGTCTCCTCTTCCTCTTAATACACTAAATCCTGCTTTCTAGCCATGTTACCTAGCAAATGAAAGAGTTAATGTCTACATTCTCTGATCTTCTCTACTCATCTCTTGAAACATATTAATATAGATGCATGCTAGCATAGCATTGACATCTAATTCTGGGCAACTGAAAAGAGAGCACTTGAGGATTGACTTTTTAAACATGTCTTACTTTATGTTTTAACAACTTCATGCAAAAAAAGAAGAGTTAGCTTTACTCTAATGCATGCATGCTCAGTCACTCAGTCATGCCCAACTCTTTGGGACCCCATGGAATGTAGCCTGCCAGGCTCCTCTATCCATGGGTTTATCCAGGCAAGAATACTGGAGTAGGTTGTCATTTCCTCCTCTAGGGGATCTTTCCCACCAGGGATCATATCCACGTCTCCTGCATTGGCAGGTGGGTTCTTTACCACTGAGCCACTTGGGAAGCCCCAAAGTAGTCAATAAACATGTTCTTTAAAGTGCTAGGAGAGGGTGGTGTCCAGAGGGGCATGGAAGCTCCATGATTCCTCCCACTTCCACACTTTGCTCAGTGCACCTCTCCATTTATTTGGTTGTTGGGATTTGTATCCTTTATAAGTGGGTAAATAAATAAATAAGAAGCAAAAAGTCATCAGGCTTCCTAAGTGGCACTAGTGGTAAAGAACCCGCCTGCCAATGCAGGAGAGTGAGGAGGCATGGGTTCAATCCCTGGTGGCAAAGATCCCCTGGAAAAGGGCATGGCAACGCACTCCAGTATTCTTGTCTGGAGAATCCCCCGGACAGAGGAGCCTGGAGGGCTACAGTCCATAAGGTCTCAAAGAGTCAGACGCGACTGAAGCGAATTAGCATATGCAGATGCACAAAAAATAATTAAGTTTTTTCACTGGATAAATCCTCCCTTTGCCTTCTGATGCTATTGCTTCATTTTCCCTCAAGCACTTGTGAAGACCAGTTCCACCATGACTTGCAAACATGTTACCTTTTCTCTGACTTTTGACTGGTTCTAGAGGCTTGTTTTTTTTTTTTAAAGGTTAGGTAATATATCAAAAGTATACTGCAAAGTTATTAGCTTGATCTTTGAATCAGAACAGACTATCTGGGATCCAGTTCATAATTTGCCAGTAATATATAAGACAAGTTAAGGGAGGTAGCAGATAAAATGAAAAAGAAAATGTTACAAAAAGCACTAGTTTAAAAACATATTTTTTAATTTTTTTCAAAAATGTTTACTGTATTTTAATTTTATTTTTTTATATATATTTTTATTAGTTTTGCCATACAATGACATGATATCACCATGGGTTTACATACGTTCCCCCTCCAGAACCCCCCTCCCTCCTCCTTCCCCCCGGGAAATCTCGTTGCACCAGCCCCGAGCATCAATCTTGGGCAGGCGATTGATTAGACACATGATAATTAACATGTTTCAATGCCATTCTCCCATATCATCCCACCCTTGCCCTCATCCACAGAGTCCACAAGTCTATTCTATATATCTGTGTTCCTTTTGCTGTCTCGCATGCAGGGTTCTCGTTACCATCTTTCTAAATTCCATATATATGTGTTAATATACTGTATTGTTGTTTTTGCTTCTGGCTTACTTCACTCTGGATAATGGGCTCCAGTTTCGTCCATCTGAGTAGAACTGATTCAAATGAATTTTTTTTTAATGCTGAGTAATATTCCATTGTGTATATGTACCACAGCTTTCTTATCCATTCGTCAGTTGAGGGGCATCTAGGTTGCTTCCATGTCCTGGCTATTGTAAACAATGCAGTGATGAACATTGGGGTACACATGGCTCTTTCAATTCTGGTTTCCTCGGTGTATATGCCCAGCAGTGGGATTGCTGGGTCATATGGCAGGTCTATTTGCAGTTTTTTAAGGAACCTCCACACTGTTTTCCATAGTGGCTGTACTAGTTTGCAATCCCACCAACAGTGTAAGAGGGTTTCCTTTTCTCCACATCGTCTCCAGCATTTATTACTTGTAGATTTTTGGATTGCAGCCAGTCTGAGTGGTGTAAAGTGATATCTCATTGTGGTTTTGATTTGCATTTCTCTGATAATGAGTGATGTTGAGCATCTTTTTATGTGTTTGTTAGCCATTTTTATGTCTTCTTTGGAGAAATGTCTGTTAAGTTCTTTGGCCCACTTTTTGATTGGGTCGTTTATTTTCCTAGAATGGAGCTGCAGGAGTTGCTTGTATATTTTTGAGATTAATTGTTTGTCCGTTGCTTCATTGGCTATTATTTTCTCCCATTCTGAAGGCTGTCTTTTCACCTTGCTTATAGTTTCCTTTGCTGTGCAGAAGCTTTTAATTTTAATTAGGTCCCATTTGTTTATTCGTGCTTTTATTTCCAATATTCTGGGAGGTGGGTCATGTAGGATCCCCCTATGGTTTATGTCAGAGAGTGTTTTGCCAATGTTATCCTCTAGGAGTTTTATAGTTTCTGGTCTTATGCTTAGATCTTTGATCCATTTTGAGTTTATCTTTGTGTAACATATTGTTTTTAAATCTTTAAGTATAATGTTAGTAATTAACTGATGACGTTTTAGGAGTGGCTCAGGTGGTAAAGAATCCACCTGCAATGCAGGAGACCCGGGTTCACTCCCTGGGTTAGGAAAATCCTCTGGATTAGGAAATCACAACCCGCTCCAGTATTCATGCCTGGAGAATTCCATGGATAGAGAAGTCTGGTGGGTTACGGTCCATGGGGTCACAAAGAGTTGGACACGACTGAACAATTAACACTTTCACTTTCAAACTAGAAATTATAACTCTATCTACAGTAGATAGTCTTTTTTTTAAACATGTGTCATTACACATTTTATTTTAAAAGCATTATTGCATTTTATTTATTTATTTTTAAATATATATATTTTATTTATTTATTTTCTTTACATTATTGTGTTGATTTTGCCATACGTTGACATGAACCCACCATGGGTATACATGTGTTCCCCTTCCAGAAACCGCCTCCCACCTCCCTCCGGATTGCATCCCTCTGGGTCATCCAGATAGTCTTAGAGGGTAAGTCTGAGGAAATCTAAGAATTATTTGTTTTACATCTAGAGATGGAACACTTTTAAAATGTCAACATTATCCATTCACCATTTTTATTCTGTTACAGAAATAAAAGTAAATTTAACTGTTAGTCAACTTTTAATTACAGATTTGGCAACTATATGCCAGGTACTGTAGTAGCTACTGAGAATAAATCAGGGAATAAATCAGTGAAAAGTTAGCCTTTTAATCACAAGTGCTTAAAGTTTTGCCAGGGTGAAGACAAGAACCTGAATCATTTTAATACCAAATCGAGGAAGCACATAGGAAGTACACTTACAATTCATTCTTTGATGAGCTATCCCTGAGTCAGAGGGTCACAGAGTAAGAAGAATTTATGCAGAGGGAATAGTATGTTAAAAACAAAAGCCTGACAATGCCACGTCAGTGAAACTTCAAGGACTTTGATATAATCAGAACCTGAGCATGGCAGCTTACAAGCACAGAGCTACAGAAGAGAGCACAGAATAGAGCATGAAGGGCCCTGAATGACACGAGAAGGAATTTGAATGCAGCCGATGGCAGGCCATGGTAATGTCTAGCAGTTAGTGATGTGCTTTCTGTCAGAGCTCCAGTGAAGGAAGGTCATTGTGTCTGCAGTATGAAAGATCTACACATGAGGTTACCTCTTGAACACGACACATCCAAACATATGCGTATATGACTCCTCTTTAAAATTTACAAAAGCAAATAATGTAATAAAAATGGTATAAAACCAGAAGACCAGAAAAAAAAAAACAGGAAACAAAACAAGATAGAAAATAGATTTTTTTGAATGGTGGTAAGTCAATGGAAGAGTTGCTAAGCAGTGCAGAGAAAACTGAAGGTTAAATGCCTTCAAAGAAGTGTGTTGCTACCCAGAGTGCAGATTCTGGCTGCTCACTGTCATCCAAAAGTCAGCTAACAGGCCCAGGTTGGTGGAAAGGAAAGTTTTCTTTATTTCAGATGCTGGCAAGTAGGGGACGGGTGGAGGTGGACATCTGTCCTAAGGCTGACTCCCTGCATCTACCACTGGCATCACACCATCACGATTATCTGTTTCCCCATCTAGGTGATCACTCACCTAGAGCCAGACATCCTGGAATATGAAGTCAAGTGGGCCTTAGAAAGCATCACTACAAACAAAGCTAGTGGAGGTGATGGAATTCCAGTTGAAGTATTTCAAATAGTGAAAGATGATGCTGTGAAACTTCTGCACTGAATATGCCAGCAAATTTGGATAACTCAGCAGTGGCCACAGGACTGGAAAAGGTCAGTTTTCATTCCAATCTCAAAGAAAGGCAATGCCAAAGAATGCTCAAACTTCCACACAATTGCACTCATCTCACATGCTAGTTAAGTAATGCTCAAAATTCTCCAAGTCAGGCTTCAGCAATATGTGAACCATGAACTTCCAGATGTTCAAGCTGGTTTTAGAAAAGGCAGAGGAACCAGAGATCAAATTGCCAGCATCCACTCGATCATCAAAAAAGCAAGAGAGTTTCAGAAAAACATCTATTTCTGCTTTATTGACAGCCAAAGCCTTTGACTGTGTGGATCACAACAAACTCTGGAAAATTCTGAAAGAGATGGGAATACCAGACCACCTGACCTGCCTCTTGAGAAACCTGTATGGAGGTCAAGATGTTGTAGCCACGCATCCTTGGAAACAAACTCACTCAGGACAATGCAGATATTTAAAAAAATATCCTTACATATTCCAGAGAAGGAAAAATAAGTCATGAAGAATTAAGAAGATTCATGCTTAAACAAGGTGAAAAGACAACTCTTAGAATGGGAGAAAATAATAGCAAATCAAACAACTGACAAAAGATTCATTTCCAAAATATACAACAGCTCATACAATTCAATACCAGAAAAATAAACAACCCAATCAAAAAGTGGAAAAAATACCTAAATAGACCTTTCTCCAAAGAAGACATACAGATGGCTAACAAACATATGAAAAGATGCTCAACATCACTTATTACTAGAGAAATGAAAATTAAACTACAATGAGATATCACCTCACACTGGTCAGAATGGCCATCATCAAAGTCAACAAACAATAAACACTGGAGAGGGTGTGGAGAAAAGGGAACCCTCTTACACTGTTGGTGGAATGTAAATTGATACAGCCACTATGGAAGATGGTATGCAGATTCCTTAAAAAACTAGGAATAAAACCACCACATGACCCAGCAATCCTACTCCTAGGCATACACTCTGAGGAAACCAAAACTATAAAAGACACATGTACCCCTATGCTCAGTGAAGCACTATTTACAATAGCTAGAACATGGAAGCAACCTAGATGTCCACTGACAGATGAAAGGATAAAGGAGTTGTGGTACATATATACGATAGAATGTTACTCAGACATGAAAAGGAACACATTTGAGTCAGTTCTAATTAGGTATTTGAATCTAGAATCTATTATACAGAATGAAGTAAGTCAGGAAGAGAAAGATAAATATCAAATACTAACACACATATATGGAATCTAGAAAAATGGTACTGAAGAAGTTATTTGTAAGGTAGCAATGGAGAAACAGGCATAGAGAACAGACTTATGGACACAGGGAGAGGGGAGGAGAGGATGAAATGTATGGATAGAGTAACAT
The DNA here is from genome assembly GCA_007570785.1 of Antilocapra americana. NCBI lineage: Eukaryota > Metazoa > Chordata > Mammalia > Artiodactyla > Antilocapridae > Antilocapra > Antilocapra americana. Next base: position 27,767,041 of record ML660200.1, read on the forward strand.
GGAAACTTACATTACCATATGTAAAACAAATAGCCAATGGGAATTTGCTGTATGTCTCAGGGAACTCAAACAGGGGCTCTGTATCAACCTAGAGTGGTGGATGAGGGAGGAGATGGGAGGGAGGTTCATGAGGGAGGGGACTTATGTACAACTGATTTACGTTGATGTTTGACAGAAAACAACAAAGTTCTGTAAATCAATTATCCTTCAATTAAAAAATTAATTAATTAAAAAACTAAACATTTAAAGGGTAAAAAAGAAAATTAATGTTACAATTTCACTTATATATGGAATCTAAAAAGGTTGAATGCATGGATGTAGAGAGTAGAATGGTGGTCAAAAGACTGGGTATGGAGACAATGGGTACACATTTCTAGTTATGTAGAATGAATAAGTTCTACAGCTCTAATGGACAGCATGGTGACTACAGTCTATAACATTGCATTGTATCTTGAAATCTGCTAAGAGAGTAGATCTTAAATATTCTTCCCACAAGGAAAAAAACTGTGAGGTGATGGATTATTAATTAAATTGATAATTTCACAATGTATACATATATCAAAACACTACTAGGTTGTACATCTTAAAAATATCCAATTTTTATTTGACAATGATACCTCAATAAAGCTTGGGAAGAGAATAAGAGCAATGCTACAAGCAGAAGGAGGGCTTCCCTTGTAGCTCAGTTGGTAAAGAATCTGTCTGCAAAGCAAGAGACCTGAGTTTGATTCCTAGGTTGGGAAGATCCCCTGGAGAGGAAATGGCAACCCACTCCAGTATTTTTGCCTGGAGAATCCCATGGACAGAGGAGCCTGGTGGGCTACAGTCCACAGGGGTCACAAAAAGTTGGACATGACTGAAACAACGTAGCAGGTACAGTGGGCATTATGCTAAGTGAAATAAGTCAGACAAAGACAAATACTGTATGATATCACTTCTATGTGGAATCTAAAAAAACAAAACAAATGAACAAATACAACAACATAAATAGAGTCACAGACACAGATAACAGGTTGTCAGAAAGAAGAGGAGAGGGAGGAAGGAGAGAAATAGTTGAGAGAGATAAAGAGCTATAAACTTTCAGTTGCAAGATAAATGAATTATGAATATGAAATGTACAGTGCAGGAAGACAGTCATGAAATATGTAATATCTTTCATGGTGACAGATCATAACTAGATCTACAGAAGTGATCATTTTTAAAAGTATATAAATATTAAATCACTATATTGTGTAACAGAAACTAGCAGTGTTGTAGGTCAATTATACTTAAAATGCACATATTTAAAGTGCACAATTTGATAAACTTTGATATATTTATTCACGTATGTTGATGACCACAATCAATAAAGTGAACAGAGCCATTGTTTACAAATGTTTCCTTGAATCACTTTGTAATCCTTCCCTTAGATCCTATCTACATTGCTAATACCCAGAGAACCACTAGTCTGCCTTATTTCACTGTAGATTACTTAAAATGCAAACAAACTCATAGAAAAAGTGATCAGATTTGTGGTTTCTAGAGGTAGGGGTAACTGGATGAAGATGGCCAAGAGATACAAACTACAAGTTATAAGATATATAAGTACTAGGGTTGTAAAGGACATCATGAGAAATATAATTAACACTGTTGTATGTTATATATGAAAGTTTTAAAGGAAATCCTAAGAATCCTCATCACAAGACCAAAAAAAATTTTCGGGAGATGATGGATGTTCACTAAACTGATTGTGACAATCATTGAATGATTTAAGTGAAGTCATTATGCTGTACACTTTAAACTTATACAGTACTGTACAACAATATATTTAAAAACAAATTGGAAAATAGAAAAAATAATCTTGATTCATACCTCACACCATATATAAAAATCACCTCAAAGTAGACTCTATACTTCAGTATCACCTAAAATTAGAAATCTAAAACAGAGTGAAAAACATACAATGCATATGACTCCATTTATATAAAAATTCTAGAAAATGTAAAGTAATCTACAGTGAAATAAGGCAGACTAGTGGTTCTCTGGGTATTAGCAATGTAGATAGGATCTAAGGGAAGGATTACAAAGTGATTCAAGGAAACATTTGTAAACAATGGCTCTGTTCACTTTATTGATTGTGGTCATCAACATACGTGAATAAATATATCAAAGTTTATCAAATTGTGCACTTTAAATATGTGCATTTTATTGTATGTTGATGGGGTCACAAAGAGTTGGACACAACTTAGCAACTAAACAACGAAAGTCTCAAAATGGGGAGAACAAAAAGATGTGACTCGTCTAAATTAAAAGTACTGCTGTCCTGTGCTAATGATTTGGCAGATGGAATGGAGAGTAGACAGATTTGAAAACATATTTATCTAAGTCTAGTAATCAGGAGTCAGTATTTGGTGGGGTGATGTGAAAAATCAGTAAAGAACTGATTCCAGGTTTGGGATCGGGATTGCTAATTGACTGGAACATCAAATGGAGGGACAAGACATGGCAAGAGAACATCAGTTTAGTTGTTTAATACACTGAATTTGAAACAAACACATTTATAAATGCTCAAAAGGTATTTATGTAATGGTCTGAAATTCTAAAGGGTGACGTAGAACTCTAAGTCCTCAGCAAATGGATGATAATTGAAATAAAGTATTAATTGGCTTTGCTGTGCTTAGTCGCTCAGTCATGTCCGACTTTTTGAGACCACATGGACTGTAACCCGCCAGACTACTCTTTCCATGGGGATTCTCCAAGCAAGAATACTGGAGTAGGTTGCCATGCCCTTCCCCAGGGGATCTTCCCAACCCACAGATCAAACCCAGGTCTCCTGCAATGCAGACAGATTCTTTACCATCTGAGCCATCAAGGAAGCCCTAATAGGAGTGAATTCAGATATGATTTAAATATGATCTAAACCCTGAGAGATACTAATATTTTATGGTTGGGTAGGGTAGAGAATCTCACAATATAGATAGAAATTTATTACATATATTATAATTTGGAGTCAAAGAACTTTCAAATGATCAGAAAAAAATGTCAACAGCAGCACACCAAATGCTGGTAGACATTCTACTCTGGTTATTAGGTGTGAGAATTCTAAAATGGACATTTAGGCATGCAGACAATTCAATAAACCCCATAATAACATCTGCACTTATAATAACTCTGCAGTAAATGGCTCTTGTTTTAGACTTTATACTAATTATTGCAGATACAATTATGTGGTTAAGGAAAAAAAAACCTGGCATAATTCCACACTGCATTTTTAGCCTCATAAATATGAAATGAGAGAATTTTTCAACCATATTACTGCTAAGTTTTAGCCTGCACACACCTGGTATAATATTCCATGTTACACTTAAGTAACATACTTGGAATTACTAATACCAGTTTTGACTGGAACCAATAAAATAATTTGAGATTATTGTTCATGTTCACTGAAATTTAAAAAAAATTAAGTCAAGTGACAGACATATAAATGTGTGATTATGTTTTCATGAAAGGTATCTCCAAGGATCATATTATAAATATTGAGCAGAAAAACAATGATTTTGGTCTTATATATAACATATAAATCTAGATATAAAATAAAATTTTCAAATAAATGATTAATAGTCCATTATATATTAACTACCAAAACTACATTTACTGAAGTTCATATATTTCACTCCTTGAAAAGTTGTAATCAGACTCCATTAACTCCCATTTTAGAAAGCCCTAGCTTGGCTAACTGATTCAACACTCAAAAGCAAATTAGAAATAATAAGCTAGCTGTAGACAGATCCTCATTTTGAGACAAGCACTTTAATGGCAGAAAGCTGTGATGACACATAAACAGAATTTTTTTAAAAAAATGAAGCATTAGAAAACAGAAATCAGAACCCAGAGTAGATGAGTTATGGCCATATAGTGCAGAGTAAGCAACTTGCTATATTATATTAGCTCTGATAGTCACACTATACAATGAATAATAAATATGATAGTTTTCAAGTAATGAAAGTTCTTCCTTAAAATAAAACCCTTTCTTGAGTAGGAACCTTTTTAAAGACCATGGATGACTTCAAATATAAAGTTCTTGCTAACTAATAGTGAGTTTACCTGTTTGTGTCATTTAAAACTCCTTAATTTCCACCTAGTATCATAGTAGAATTGTTCCAGCCCTTTTTGGATTACTGGCCCCTTGAAGACAGAGATTAAATATCAGACACTTGATCACATCAGTTCAGTTCAGTTCAGTTCAGTCACTCAGTTGTGTCCGACTCTTTTTCTGACCCCATGGGCTGCAACATGCAAGGCTTCCCTATCCATCACCAGCTCCCTGAGCTTACTCAAACTCATGTCCATCAAGTTGGTGATGCCATCCAGCCATCTCATCCTCTGTCATCCCCTTCTACATCCCCATCAATCTCCCAGCATTAGGGTCTTTTCCAGTGAGTCAGTTCTTCGCATCAGGTGGACAAAGTATTGGAGTTTCAGCTTCAACATCAGTCATTCCAATGAATATTCAGGACTGATTTCCTTCAGGATTGATTGGTTGGATCACCTTGCAGTTTACAGGACTCTTAAGAGTCTTCTCCAACACCACAGTTCAAAAGCATCAATTCTTCAGCACTCTTGCCAACTATATTTCGATTAAAAAGCATAGGAAATGAAATAAATAAATATACATTTGAATTCATCTTATCATGTGCCCTCAGATGCATTCTGCATTATCTAACATGTAGAAAGCACTGAATAAATGAAGAAAAATGACTTACAATATACACGTCTACATACTTTATTCTTTTAGTGATAATAAACAATAGTATGTTTGGATAATACTATAAAGGTAAATTTGCATAATGAAATCATTAAATATGATTTAGTCTCAAAAATTCAAATTAGCTGAGACAAAAGTCAGTTCAAATGAGAGAATGAAAGTATGAATTATTGAATATTCTCATGGAAATACAGAATAGACATAAGCTAATGTGGCTGACTAATGACTTTTCAGGATACATAGATTGAAATTACTTCTTATTATAATACTAATTATATATCATATAATTTTATAGCTTTAGGTGGGTTGCAATTGTATTTCATGTTGAGAAAAGACTTTAAAAACAAAATTTTAATGTAATATGCTCCCTTATTATGTCTTTTTAAATTTCTAATCAATAGGGGGGTCCTAAATAAATAGTATTGCCATATGAATTGTTCAAAAACCATATGTTTTGACACTCTAAGGAAATTTCCTTAAACTTAAAAAATTTAATTTTATATAGGCACCCCTCACAGATATTGTGGGTTTGGTTCCAGACCACCACAATAAAGTAATATCTCAATAAAGCAAGTCACACAATATTTTTTATTTTCTAGTGCATGTAAATATTATGTTAACACTATTTGGTAGTCTGTTAAGTGTGCAAAATAGCTTGTGTTTATAAAAGCATTGTAAATACTTTAAAAATATAAAACAAAAAATTACAACAGCAACACAGATCACTGATCACAGATCACCATTACAAATATAACAAAAATGAAAAGCGTGAAACATGCTGAGAATTACCAAAATGCAACACTGAGACATGAAGTAAGAAAATGCTGTTGGGAAAAAAATGACATCAATAGATTCACTCAATGCAGGACTTCCATAAACCTTCAATTTGTAAAACACACTTTCTGCAAAGCACAATAAAGTAAAGCATAACTAAATGAGTTATGCCCATATTATATATTTTATTTTCAAAGCAATTTGTTAAATAAGATTTAATATTTAAGGTTTTGAGGGACATTTACATAAATGTGTTCACAACTCCAATCTTACGATATTTTTGTTTTGAAAAGCATTTTTATTATCTCTATGTAATACTCATGCTCAACTTTAGGGTTCAATCACAACGTATTTAACCATGCTTGGGGATTTACTCGTCTCACACAATTGCATGCATCTCACAGGCTAGGAAAGTAATGCTCAAAGTTCTCCAAGCCAGGCTTCAACAATACATGAACCGTGAACTTCCAGATGTTCAAGCTGGATTTAGAAAAGGCAGAGGAACCACAGATCAAATTGCAAATATTCACTGGCTCATCAAAAAAGCAAGAGAGTTCCAGAAAAACAACTATTTCTGCTTTATTGACTCTGCCAAAGCCTTTAACTGTGTGGATCACAACAAACTCTGGAAAATTCTTCATGAGATGGGAATACCAGACCACCTGACCTGCCTCCTGAGAAACCTGTATGCAGGTCAAGGACCAACAGTTAGAACTGGACATGGAACAACAGATTGGTTCCAAATCGGGAAAGGAGTACATTAAGACTGTATTTTGTCACCCTGCTTATTTAACTTATATGCAAAGTACATCATGTGAAATGTTGGGCTGGATGAAGCACAAGCTGGAAGCAAGATTGCTGGGAGAAATATCAATAACCTCAGATATGCAGATGATACCACATTTATGGAAGAAAGTGAAGAACTAAAAAGCCTCTTGATGACAGTGAAAGAGGAAAGTTAAAAAGTTGGCTTAAAACTCCACATTCAGAAAACTAAGATCATGGCATCTGGTCCCATTACTTCATGGCAAATAGATGGGGAAACAATGGAAACAGTGATAGACTTCATTTTGGGAGGCTCCAAAATCACTACAGATGGTAACTGCAGCCATGAAATTAAAAGACGCTTGCTCCTTGAAAGAAAAGTTATGACCAACCTAGACAGCATATTAAAAAGAAGAGACATTACTTTGCCAACAAAGGTCCATCTAGTCAAGGCTATTGTTTTTGCAATAATTACGTATGGGTGTGAGAGTTGGACTCTAAAGAAAGCTGACTGACATAGAATTGATGCTTTTGAACTGTGGTGCTGGAGAAGCCTCTTGAGAGTCCCTTGGACTGCAAGGAGATCCAACCAGTCCATCCTAAAGGAAATCAGTCCTGAATATTCATTGGAAGGACTGATGTTGGAAGCTGAAACTCCAATACTTTGGCCACCTGATGCGAAGAACTGACTCATTGGAACAGACCCTGATTCTGGGCAAGACTGAAGGAGGGAGAAGAAGGGGATGACAGAGGATGAGATGGTTGGATGGCATCAATGACTCAATGGACATGAGTTTGACCAGGTTCTTGTAGTTGATGATGGACAGGGAAGCCTGGAATGCTTCAGTCCATGGGATTGCAAAGTGTTGGACACAACTGAGAGACTGAACTGAACTGAAGTGGGATTAACTCAGAAATGAAACAGTATGAAAGTAATGGTATTTATATTCATTAAAATAACAAACATTTTTCTAATTAATTATCAAGGATTTGTTATTTTTGATGCCTATTGTAAAATATTATAAAGAGGTAGAGAATAGATTTTAGTTAATAAGATAATGTCATATAACTGCAATTTTGATATGCAGGTGCAAGTTCTGAGTTATAGAAAATTAGATGATTTCTAAACAACAAAAGAAAAATTCTCAGAATTCAATCACATCAGAAGGTGATTAGAGATTTCCCATGTATAACAGAAAGTTCTTTCATATCTGAAGCAGGGACAATTGGTAAACATAACAAGCATTCTAGTGTAACTCATGAAGGAAAGAGATAGCAAAAGTCAGAAAGCTGAGTCAGCTTGATAAGCAAATAGTCATTCACTTGTTATTAACTCTTTTCTTTTAAATCCATTAAGCTCTTTTATTAATATAACAATGTAGGTGATCCTATTTTGAAAAGAGAATTACTTTAGCAATCACAGCAGGGGACTAATCCATTCAATACTAAGTGCCTACAATGCACCAATCACTGTTCCAGAAGCAGAAGATATAAATAAGAATATGACATTCTTCTCTTAAAAACTGTGTTGTCATCCATGAAATAAATACTTCATTAAAATTAAAATGTTCTGCCCTGCAAAAGTCGAGGTCAAGAGAATGACAAAACGAGCTACAGACTTGTAGAAAACATTTGCAGAAGATACGTCTGATAAAGGATTGTTATTTAATACATACAAAGAATTCTTAAAACTCAACAATAAGAAAATGAACAATCTGATTTAAAAATGAGCAAAAGGCCTGAACCAAAAGAAGATATGCAGATGGAAAATAAACATATGAAAAAGTGTTCAACATTATATGTCATTGGGAAATACAAATTAAAACAATACCACTACAAAACTAGTAGAATGGCTGAAATCTAAAACATTGACTACACTAAATGTTGGCAAGCATGTTAAGCAACAGAAACTTTCATTCATTGCTGGGAGAAATGCAAAATATCTCAGACTGTTACGCAGTTTCTTACAAAACACATCATATTCTTAATATATAATTCAGCACTTGCACTCCTTGGTATTTACGCGGATGAATTTAAAACTCTAGTACATATAAAAGCCTGCACATAGAGGTTTATAGCATCTTTAGTCATAACTCAAAACTTTGGGGCAACTGAAACGTCCTTCAGTAGGCAAATGGATAAATAAACTGTTTCATTCAGACAACGGGACAGTTTTCAACACTAAAAATAAATGAATTATGAATCTATAAAAAGGCATGGAGAAACCTGAAATGCATATCACTAAGTAAGATATTGAAATTAAAAGGCTTCAAATTATATGCATATATATGATTCCAAAATACAAGATTCTAGAAAAGGCAAAACTATGAAGACAAAAAAAAAAAAAAAGGTTGCCAGGGAGGAAGGAAGGGCAAATAGGAGGAGCACAGACCACTCTTAGGGCAGTGAAACTATTCCACCATTTATGCAATGGTGGCTATGTGACATTATGCGTTTGACAAAACACATGAAATGTATAAACACCAAGAGTGAACTCTGCAAACCATTCAAGGAAGGCTTGTGTTTGTGCTTAATCACTCAGTCATGTCCGACTCTTTGCAATCCTTTGGACTGTAGCCCACCAGACTACTCTGTCCACTGGATTTTTCACACAAGAGTACTGGAACGGGTTGCCCTTTCCTCCTCCAAGGGACATTCCTAGACCAAAAATCAAACCTGCCTCTCCTTTGTTTCTTGCTTTCCAGGCAGATTCTTTACCAGATGAGCTATCACTGAAGTCCATTCAAGTAAAGCAGGCAGTTATTTTACCAGCAAAATGGTTTTACTTGGGATAGTAGAGAAATTGTAATTCAGAATATGCAAGCCATGGCAAAATCATGGACCAGTCCCCCAAACAATGGAGAGGAACATTACTTTATAGGGAAAATAAGAAAAGAAGAAAGTTGGGAGCTGCTGCTTTGAATAAAAGTTGATTGGAGGAAAGCATGAGTTAGGGTGGTAACAGTTTCTTGATGGCTGAGTGGTGGTACTCTCTCATTGGCTGGGGTTGTTGCTAGGCGAGGAGAAAAATCTTCCTCTCGCTAGATTGTTGGGCTGTGCTGTCGCTCAGTTCAGTTCAGTTCAGTCGCTCAGTCGTGTCTGACTCTTTGCGACCCCATGAATCGCAGCACGCCAGGCCTCCCTGTCCATCACCAACTCCCGGAGTCTACCCAAACCCATGTCCATGAGTCGGTGATGTCATCCAGCCATCTCATCCTCTGTCGTCCCCTTCTCCTCCTGCCCCCAATCCTTCCCAGCATTAGGGTCTTTTCCAATGAATGAGTCAACTCTTCACATGAGACGGCCAAAGTATTGGAGTTTCAGCTTCAACATCAGTCCTTCCAATGAACACCCAGGACTGATCTCCTTTAAGATGGACTGGTTGGATCTCCTTGCAGTCCAAGTCGTGTCCGACTCTTTGGGACCCCGTGGGCTATAGCCTGCCAGGCTCCTCTGTCCATGGCGATTCTCCAGGCAAGAATACTGTGGAGGGTTGCCATGTCTGCCTCCATCTTTCTTCTTCTCCCTGTTGGAGATGGTTAAGGTACCTCTCTTTCTGTTTAGAGGCTGCAGATGGTAACAAGTGGTAGTGCATGAGAGCTCTCCCTTCAGGGCTTCCTGGGTCCATTTTAAATGAGGTTTCCCTTTATTAATTTTCACAACCATTATGTAAACTCTGAACATTGGATGATTATAATGTATTAATGTAGATTTATGAATTATAACAAGTGTACCACCCTAGTGGAGGAAGTTGATAGTGGAGGAATTTGTGCATGTGTGGGGGCAATGAGTACATAGAAATTCTCTGTACTTTCCACTCAGTTTGCCGGGAACCTAAAATTTTTTAAAATGTAATGGCACTACAAAATGTAGACAGAAATCAAATGATGACAGTATAGGGTCTTAAATATTATGAGCAAAGCATGTAGTGCATACCATGGGAGCACAGTAAAAGGCAAGAAGACATCCATTCAGATTGGAGAGGCAAAGCAAGGAATGTAAAGGAGGGAGAGCTCTGCTTGTTTCCAAATTTCCTAGAGCAGGAAAACAATTCAGACAAATCCTAAGCATATATAGAAAAGCGGGAGGAAAATTAGGCAAATATGTGTTTCTAAACCAAAAACAGGCATTTGGCTATTGACACAATTCATAATGTCATTACAAAAAAAAAGTTAAGCTAATTCCTAAGGAGGTATTAAATCTAGATGCTAAATCAAGAAACAAAATACACTGAAGGGCAAAAATGTTTCCCAGTTTAATGAAAATTATAAGCCCAAGAAGCTCAATAAATACCAAGAACAACAAACATGAGAAAATTGTCCCAAGGTATACTAGATTCAATGATATCATTAATTCAGTAATAAAGTCTGCCAGAGAATAAAGGCATATCATACACTGAAGAAATTGGGAATGAAATCAGATTTCTCATCAGAAACAATAAAAGCAAGACAATAGTGAATCAACATTTTAAAGTACTAAAGAAAAGTTTGTCAACCAAGAATTCTATACTTGTGAAAAAAAATTTTTAATGAAGGTGCTGAAAGAATTAATCAGCAGCAGCCCCTACCTATAAGAAATGTTAAAGGAAGTCCTAAAAGAATAAGGAAAATTATAGTGGAGATATGGTGGATCTACAAGGAAGAATAAAGAACACCAGAATTAAGAAGTGCATGATATATACATATGGGTATATATATATATATATATATATATATATATATATATATGAAATATATATATATATGTAATTTTAATTATTTAAATCTTTTAAAAAATATCATTATTTAAGGAAAATTAATAACAATGTGTAAAGGCTTATAATATATGCATAAGTTAATTGTATGATAGTGAAAAAAGTGAATTATATGATAACAATAGCACATACACCAGGAAGGGAAAAAACAGAAATATACAATGGTATGGCAAAATGGTACAAAGTCATTTGCAAATAGACTATGATAAATTCAAATTGTATACTCTAAACCCAAAATAAACAGCTAAAAATTAAAAAAAAAAGAGCTATCACTAATGAGCCAACAAAGACGATGCAATCATTTTCCAAAAATCCTCAGTTAATCTAAAAAAAGACAGAAAAACAGAGATAGGGAATGAAGAACATATGGCATAAATAAAAAACGTGTAAGAAGATGGTAGATTTAAGCCCGACCATATGAGCATTTACACTAAATGTAATTAATCTAAGCATTTTAATTAAAAGGCAGAAATTGTCATGTTAGATAAAAATGCAAGACCTAAATATATACTGTCTGTAATAAATCATTTTTAAATATAATAATGCAAATAGGTTAAAAGCGAGCAGATATTTTAAAATGCCAAGTTAACATTACTCAAAAGAAAGATGGGTGTCCACATTGATATGAGATGACAAATTTCAGAGCAAAGAATATTAGCAAGACTAAAGAAAGTCATTTCATGAATGGGTCAGTTAATCAGAGGGCATACGACTCTCACACATTTATACATCTAATAGCAGAGTTTCAAATACATGAAGCAAGAACTGATAGGACATTTCACTATCCCTCTTTCAATAACTGATAGAACAAGAGAGAAAGACAATGTGGACGTGGAATATTTGAGCAAGACTCAAACCTGATCTAATTGACATCTCTAAAGCATTCTACTCAACATCAATGGAATATACATGCTTTTCAAGCGTACGCAGAATATGTACCAAGAGAAAATAAGTTGCAGAGTGCTATGTTTTTCTGCATATTAAAATGAGACAATTATTTATGATGTTGCAGACAGAAAGTGAGATAAAGAGAAGGCAAGGCAGAGGGAAGTCAGAGTTTAAAACCTGATTTGGAAAAGAATAGCTGAAGAACTTTATAAGGTCAGAGAAATCTAATACCCAATTTCAAGTTATTTGTATTGTATATGGCCCTTCACTTGGCTTGCTAACCCCAAATCTCAGTGTATGTCTTGTATTCACAGCTGTCTCTTGTGAGCAGTATGGGGGTAAAGAAGACACGGAATAAAGGAACCAGAAATGCTCCCACATTTGACATGAAGCCAAGTCAGAGATAAGGAAGCAACCTCAAGATTCAGAGTAATGAGAATTCAACAACAGCAGGAAAGTGGAGTCAGAAGCGACTAGCACAAATACATTTGCAGAAATCCTGAGGGCATTGGGCTTGCCATAAAACATAGTTGCAGAGTTTGACCTAACCTTATCCGATGCTTAGGAGCATGGTGACCCCAGGGAACATCTGTTTTACATTTTTTCTCTCCCAACCAGTCACCACAAGAGAGAAGAAACAGTATACATTTACTGTGTTGTTAGGAATGATTCCAAAGCCCTCCACCTAGAAGCCAAAAGTGACTACAAATTGTTTTTAAGTTAACATTTCTATTACACATCTATCATCCAATTTAATTTGAGCACAGCCTCTGAAAGCCACATCAGTAAGTTGACACCAGCAGTGAAACAACGAGAAAACAATGGATGCTATCTCCAGGGCCCAGGAGAGCAAATATACAAAGAAGGACTTACTGTCATAAATGTACCCGAAGGCTAAGCCCCAGATTCTTTTTTTTTCTTCTTTACATTATCGTATTGGTTTTGCCATACATTGACATGAATCCGCCATGGGTATACATGTGTTCCCCTTCCAGAACCCCCCTCCCACCTCCCTCCCGATTCCATCCCTCTGGGTCATCCCAGTGCACCAGCCCTGAGCACCCTGTATCACGCATCAAACCTGTAAGCCCCAGATTCTTTTGAGTCTCTGTCGCCACATATTTTTTACATTCTTCAACTGATAGCATATAGGAACAGGGAAATGCAAATTAAACCCTCTCTTTTAGCTCACCTTCACAGGCAGAGGATAAAACAAAATGTGAGTTTAGGGTCGTGATAGCACGTGTGTGTGCTGTATGCTCAGATGCTTAGTCATGTCTGATTCTTTGTGACCCCACAGACTGTAACCCACCAGGCACCTCTGTCCATGGGATTCTCCTACACTGAAAAATATGTCTTGGTTGGACTTAAACCTGAATGAACTTTCTGGCAAACCCAATAGAGTTAATGGTATAGAGCTTTAGCGATAGCATTTGTGGGGGTTTTTCTCAGCAGAATAACAAAGCACAGGCTGTTGGCCATCCATAAAATAAAGAGAAAGTTTTACAAGTGATCTTCCCACTTCTGGGCCTTTTAACCCTCCTTTTCTAGTACTGAACTGCTTTTTCCCTGTGCTGCTACAGCCAGCTTCCTCTGAAATCCTCCGCCCTCACCTAAGTAAGCCAGATTCACATGACCACCAGCCAAATAATAGTAAACATTTTCCATTTTAAAAGATAACAATTTGGTAAATACATTTTTAGAGAGTGTTATGACTTCTAAGAACTTCCTGTAATCATATCTTAACTCATGAGAATGCATGTAAATGGAGATATTTGAGAAATCAATTAACCTGGGTTTTAAAATCTTTTTAAAAAGATGAAGGTGATATATCAGGAATTTTAATCCAGCATGAAAAGAATAAATTGTTTTCATTTTAAGTAAGTGGGGAAAAAAAGAAAACCAATTTGTTTGATTTGTGGTATTCCTTTTATTAGCCTTAAGACATTTAATCTGTAAGAGCATTTTCAGTAGAATAGCAAGAAATCTAAACTACATATCTAGTAAGATCACTGTAGAGTCTTATTTCATCTTGAAGAAATCTGCACATGACCTTGCATATGTGTGCTTCCTTATTAGACATTACCAGAAAACATAAATCACAGTGTGTCCTGTAAAAAGACTAGAACAAACATGGTACAGGATGCTCAATTTCCCCTTTGCCTTCAACCATGGCCTTTCCTCGCCTTTCTCCTCTCCCTTCCCTACCATACTTTTGCTCTTTGGCTACCTCATCTACCTCTGAACCTTGACTAACCGACAAACCACAGGGCTTGCAAAAGCAGCTCTTGGAAAGTACTGCTCTGACAGTTATCAGACAGGCTGGCACCAACAATCCCAAGCCACAAGCATGAAAACCAGAACTATCTCCAACTGCAAGTTTCACAGCAATTAAAGACACAACAGCTACCTGGGCCAAACCACAAAGATACACATCCCCTTTTTCCTTACCTGATAAAAACCCACCCAGCTTCAATTCAAGAGTTACCTTGTTATCAGATTTTCCCTGCTGAACACCAGATTAACAAAGTTTTTAAAGCCTATTTGAATTAATTAAATGCATTTTTTTCAAAGTCTTAACGTAAATATTAACATTCAAATATAAGTTTCTGTGCATTGAATTATACACAGCCTGTTGCACATTTTATCAAAACATGCTTTACCTCATTACTAACTGGGGTCAAGATGTTGGGTGGGGTGGCATAGGGGTTTGACTATGGTGTAACTACTCATGGGCAAGTAGTATGTGAATTTCTCCCTTATTCTATTTCTCCCCTTCATCTGAATCATATTTCCCCAGTTCTTTATCTTTGTAGCCTAAGACTGTATCAAAAAGTCATTTCCCATAGTTTCCTTAATATCATTTATTAACCACTTTCCTGGTAGCTCAAATGGTGAAGGCAGGAGACCTGGGTTCAATCGCTGGGTCGGAAGAGCCCAAGGAAAGGAGAATGGCTACCTACTCCAGTATTCTTGCCTGGAGAATTTCATGGACAGAGGAGCCTGATGGGCTACAGTCTACAGAGTCACAAAGAGTCAGACATGACTGACTGACTAACACTTTCACTTTCAGACATGACAGATCAGGCCTTCTCCTTTAATAGACTAAATCTACTTATTCTCAAGCTACAACCTATCATGGAATCTGCATACATGACAATTTTTACTTGTTAAAGTGTCCTACTTTTTATTTTGATGAATTCACAGATTCTTCAGAGTTAAAAAGGAGACTTGAAATTTATCACTCATTTGTGCAATGAGAATTTCCAAGTAATACACATAACAGCAGTAGAAGTTTTACATTGCAGAGTACGTTTTACAATTTACAAACCATACACATATGCAGACTTTTCAGTGTGATGAGAATGACATACAGAGACGTTCAGTCTCTCCTTAAATATTATTTATAATTGTGGCCTCATTACACTTAAGGCTGTCTACTTAAAGAAATCATACCAGCTAGTAGAGCAAATGTAATTCTTTGATAACTGAGAGTAGAATCTCAATGGCTCCAAACTGGCACCTGCACAACTGCAAAAATTTTCAGATTTCACAGAAAATTCCTGGGAATCCAGAGTCTCCTATGGACTGCGGTTCTTGCTTATCACTCTAGCCAGCTTGCCTGAGATGTTTCCATAGTAACTCCGGGCATTTCTACCAAGACAATATTCCAGCCTCAAACACTGTCCTATCACTATTACCATTGGAACTGGATGCCTTCCCTGGAACCCCAGTCTGAAAGGATACGTCCGGCTAACAGAGAATACCCCATCTGTGTTTATGCTCAGCTTCTCAGCGAACCTGTGGCAAGACTGCCTGGACCCACACCTGTTACAGCAGGATGGTTCTTTCTATTCACACCCACATTCACTTTCTCCTCAGGGCACAAACACCCAACCAGAATGACTGAGTCAAGACAAAATGCAAGATGAGCCACCACCAGAGAACTAGAACTGTCATTGCTTTCCAGAAGGCAAATCCTATTACTGAGCCTGGGCTACACTTGATCTATTTTATGATGAGTTCTCTCTCAAGGCCTCTTTTGTCTTTTCTTGCAATCTTTGACAGAGCCACTTCTGTCAGTAAAACTTTTCAAAAATATGCTTGAAACTTAGTTTTGGATGGTATGGATCTCTCTCATACAGTTGGGAAAGTATTTTAAACTCATTTCTCAATCAATAAATATAATTGAAAACTCAAGAGACGGACCACTGTTTTGGCTTATTCACCAGATATCCCAGCTTCTGCCAGGTGAAGCCTCCACTTTGTATTTCTTTTAAAAATTTTTCTACATTTTATTACCCCTTTATTCCTTTCATTCTAGTTGTGCCCTCTGGAGAAGACTTTCTCCTTGTGAAAGTCCATTCAGACTCCAGATTCCAAAGCCTGCTCACCCCTTCTCAGCCTACTAAATACACCAATTCCTCCCCCTTCTCATAGAAAACAGCTGATAGATCATTTCTTAGGCTGGCTATAACCCCAGAATTTACTCCAGTGGCTGATGTACCTTTTAAAATTCTGTGCTCCAGCTGAAGGGAAGTTTCAATGGGGTGTAGTTGGATGTGTCTGCCTCTTAACCTGGGTACGATATTTCTATCAGAAAGTCCTAATATTGGGGTTTTCCCCATCTTTCATACTAGGCAGATACTTAACTGGTACTTTTAAACTATATAAAAGTTAAGTTTACTCTAATCAGACCTCCCACTTTATTTGATAAATTCTAGTCACAGTCACCAGTGATGTTCATTTGTTAAGCCTAGTGATCAGACATAACACTCATACATGCCCAGCTGCTCTCTGGCCATCCCCACTAACAGGTATCTCAGACTTAACACATTCAAAAGTGAACCCTCTTGTTTCCTCTGCTAACATGCCCCACCCACAATCCTCCTCATTGGAATTTCTCAGTTCAGTCACTCAGTTGTGTCCAGCTCTTTGCAACTGCACCATACTAGGCTTCCTTGTCCATCACCAATTCCCAGAGCTTGCTCAAACTCATGTCCATCAAGTCAGTGATGCTATCCAATCATCTCATCCTCTGTTATCCCCTTTTCCTCTTGTGTCCAATCTTTACTAGCATCAGGGTCTTTTCCAATGAGTCAGTTCTTTGCATCAGGTGGCCAAAGTACTGAAGCTTCAGAATCAGCCCTTCCAGTGAATATTCAGGACTGATTTCTTTTAGGATTTGATCTAGTTTGAGCTCCTTGCAGTCCAAGGGACTCTCAAGAGTCTTCTCCAACACCACAGTTCAAAAGCATCAATTCTTCTGAGTTTCTCAGTCACTGTAGTATATTACTTTGGTTGCTCAGGCCAAACACCTTGGTGTTATCCTTAGATGCTCTTTACAGGAAAGGCAAAGGAGAAAAAGAAAGATAAACTAATCTGAATGCAGAGTTCCAAAGATTAGCAAGGAGAGATAAGAAAGCCTTCTTCGGTGAATAAGGCAAAGAAACAGAGGAAAACAATAGAATGGGAAAGACTAGAGATCTCTTCAAGAAAATCAGAGAAACCAAGGGAACATTTCATGCAAAGATGGGCTCAATAAAGGACAGAAATGGTATGGACCTAACAGAAGCAGACAATATTAAGAAGTGGCAAGAATACACAGAAGAACTATACAAAAAAGATCTTCATGACCCAGATAACCACAATGGTGTAATCACTCACCCAGAGCTAGACATCCTGGAGTGGAAAATCAAGTGGGCCTTTGAAGCATCACTACAAACAAAACTAGTGTAGACGATGGAATTTCAACTGAGCTACTTCAAATCCTAAAAAATGCTGTGAAAGTGCTGCACTCAATATGCCAGCAAATTTGGAAAACTCAGCAGTGGCCACAAGACTTTGAAAAGGTCAGTTATCATTCCAATCCCCAAAAGAGCAATACCAAAGAATGTTCAAACTGCTGCACAATTGCACTCATTTCATATGCTAGCAAGGTAGTGCTCAAAATCCTCCAAGCCAGGCTTCAACAGTACGTGAACCTAGAACTTCCAGATGTTCAAGCTGGATTTGGAAAAAGCAGAGAAATCAGACATCAAATTGCCAGCATCCACTGGATTATAGAAAAAGCAAGAGAATTCCAGAAAAACATCTACTTCCGTTTCAGAAACTACACTAAAGCTTTTGACTGTGTGGATCACAACAAATTGTGGAAAATTCTTAAAGAGATGGGAATACCAAACCACCTTACTTGCCTCCCAAGAAACCTATATGCAGGTTAAGAAGCAACAGGCAGAACTAGACATGGAACAACGGACTGGTTCAAAATTGGGAAGGAGTATGTCAAAGCTGTACTGTCACACTGCTTATTTAACTTATATGCAGAGTACATCATGTGAAATGCTAGGCTGGATGAAGCACAAGTTGGGATCAAGATTGCTGGGAAAAATATCAATAACTTCAGATATACAGATGACATCACCCTTACAACAGAAAGAAAAAAGGAACTAAAGAGTCTCTTGATGAAAATGAAATGGGTGTGAAAAAGCAGGCTTAAAACTCCCCATTCAAAAAGCTAAGATCATGGATCTAGTCCCATCACTTTTTGGCAAATAGATAGGGAAACAATGGAAATTGTGACAGACTTTATTTTCTTGGGTTCCAAATTCACTGCTCATGGAGACTGGAGCCATGAAATTAAAAGACGCTTGCTCCTTGGAAGAAAAGGAGGAAAAGCTATGACCAACCTAGACAGCCAATTAAAAAGAAGAGACATTACTTTGCTGACAAAGATCCATATAGTCAGTTATGGTTTTTCCAACAGTCATGTATGGATGTGAGAGTTGGACCATAAAGAAGGCTGAGCAATGAAGAATTAATGCCTTTGAACTGTGGTGTTGGAGAAGACTCTTGAGAGTCCGATGGACTGCAAAGAGATCAAACCAGTCAATACTCAAGGAAATCAATCCTGAATATTCATTAGAGGGACTGATGCTGAAGCTGAACCTCCAATACTTTGGCCACCTGATGAGAAGAGCTGACTCATTAGAAAAGATCAAGGCTGGGAAAGATTGAGGGCAGAAGGAGAATAGGGATGACAGAGGACGAGAGGGTTGAATGACCTCATCAACGCAATGGACATGAATTTGAGCAAGTTGTGGGAGATGGTGAAGGAAAGGGAGGCCTGGTGTGCTGCAGTCCATGGGGTTGCAAAGATTCAGACACAACTGAGCAACTGAACTGAACTGAACACATCCCTTGTCTAATTGATCAGTAAATCTAGCAGCTCTTCCTTCAACATATATATCTGCAAGCACATTTCAGGTCCACCTCCAGTGCTGCCCTGATTCACACTCTCACATGGCTTAATACAGGAGCATCCTAACTGGTCTCAACTTGTCAACACAGCAGCTGAAATGAGCCTGATAAAACACAAGCCAGTTCCTGGCACTGTTTTCAACATCCTCTAACAGCCTGGCATCTCTTTCAGAGTAAAAGCTATAGTCTTTCTAATGGCTTCCTGAGCCTGTTAGCCCTGCCTTCTCCTCACCTCTTACCGTCCTTCTCTGACACTCTCTGCTCCAGCCACCCTGGCTTCCTTACATCCTTGAACAGGAGAAATGCCCCCTGGAATGTTCTTCCCCCAGATACCCACATACGCTGCTTTCTTACATCCTTCAAGTGTGAATTCAAATATCATCTTGTTCAAAACAAAGAACTGGAATTCTGATGGACTGGTATTAAAAATTATTTCCAAGAACAGGTAAAACTCTTGTTTTTCTACAATAGTGTGTATTAGAGTATTTCCAAGATGAGAAACAGATTTTTAGAATTCTAATTTTGAAAAAAAAAAGGCATGTTAGATTTCTACTTATGATTTTTACAATGACATTACAGTTTCCTAAGTCTAGTATTTGCCTTTTCTTTTCTAAAATGTTCTTAGGTGATGTGATTGGCAAAGATCACCTTGTGAAATGCCTACTCTGCATCACTGGTAGTTCTACCCTTGCCCCAGCAGGTGCATAGAACTCCCCACCTGCTACCTCTCTGCACCCTAGCCCTCCACCTAGATCATACTTGCTCCTGCACCCATACTGTTGAAAGTCTCCATATACTGCTGCTGCTGCTGCTGCTGCTAAGTCGCTTCAGTCGTGTCCGACTCTGTGCGACACCATAGATGGCAGCCCACCAGGCTCCCCCGTCCCTGGGATTCTCCAGGCAAGAACACAGGAGTGAGTTGCCATTGCCTTCTCCGTGTCCATATACTCTGGGCCCCAAATCAGATATTACTTCTCTGATATCTCCTGCAAAAAGGCACCATTTCTTCCTAGGGAGCCAGAGCAATGATTTGCAGTTTTTAGAGTGTTTGTTCTTGTATGTGACATTTTTATATGATTCAAGGCTTCCCTGCTGGCTCAGTCAGTAAAGGATTTACCTGCAATGCAGGAGATACGGGTTCAATTCCTGGACAGGGAAGATTCCATGAATAAAGGAATAGCAACCCACTCCAGTATTCTTACCTGACGAATTCCATGAACAGAGGAGCCTGATGGGCTACAGTCCATGGTTTTGCAGAGTTGGACTCAACTAACACTCTTACTTTTCACTGTCCCCTAAATAGGAATTATGCATTTCCTGACATTATATTTTATTTGTTGTTTTACTCCCTTCAGTGCTTAGAAATACCTCACATAAAATGAGAATTCAATAAGACGTTCATTGAATAATTAGATAAAAATTGAATGTGTAATAAGTAAATTGAGACACATTCTTAAACTGTCCCACTTTTAATGATCATTGTTTTAATTAGACTTATTCAAATAAGAGTGTTATTACTATCTTAAATTAATATTAATGACAGTAGTATTTGAACTGTCTCCAATTATTTTGAGGTCATTATTTAAAATGTGCTTTCATTATTACAAAGTACCTACTAGAATATTTTCCCTGGCTTTTTATTTTCAGAAGTTAGTTGCATTTATATAAACCATATCAAATATATATAGATATCTAATAAAATATGTCTATATATATGTATGTTAGATAGGATTTATATGTATAAATACTCAGCAATGGTCATTCTCTTAGCAAAGAACATGTACATATGAACAAGTTACATTTCCTATGTAGGGTGTGCATGTTTGTGTGTTTGTGTGGGCATCTTATAACTTTTCAAGTAAGACTACTGATGAAAGATGGGAGTAACTAATATAAAAACCCTTAGGCATTTCCAAGGACCAGAATACTTTGAAGTATTTCAGCAAGAACATATTGACCTCTTTGGGGAAAAGAATTATGTGCAGCAATCAGACATGATTATCTAATGTTGAAGATCAAAGGGTATTGACTGAAATCTGCAGTTGCCATAGCTACTGAGCCCCGTGAATTTACTATAGTTCTCTTATTGCAAGCACAAGATTTACAGTTAAGACCTGCTTTATTGACTAGAAGGGTTATCTGTTCACTAAATCTGGGAGTTTACTGGAATGATTTTCAGCCCACATTGTTTTCCTAAATTGAATCTGATTCAGTGAAATTAAAATTAAAACTCAACGTTCTCAACGTACACATTTATCATCTACTCCATCAGTCTTTTTCGGATGTGTAAAATATCCTAAGAGCAACTTTAGTCTTAGAAGATAAGATGTTTATAAAGTATTTTCATATGGAACACATTCATAATTGACTGTAATGCCTGAAACAGAAGTTCAGTGGTAAAGCTGACAAGTAGGACAAAGCCAATATGTCTCAAACTGCCTCCCACAAAACAGCTTAACGCCTTTTCCCTGGTGACATCAAGTGGATTTCTGAAGCTAGTTTTTGAATCCCCAAATTTCAATCATCAAAGCATGTCTGGTTATCTAAAGCTACTTTCTGAAACCTTATTTTAGATAAGGATTTTTAAAACATAATCCTACCCTTAGCTGTCAATTTCTACAACTGACCTCGTTCTCAATTTCTAGTTAAATCTATTATTCTAAAAAGCATTTCATTTATTCATCTAATTTCTGAATAAATGATTCCCTGCTGAGCCAGTGCTCCCAATGAGGTATTTTTCTAACTAACAGGATGAGATTGGCAGAAGAAAACAATATGAAGTTAGTCAGTAAATCCCCAATTGCTTGTTGTATGACTAACTGGATTCTCACCAGTTCTTAGTTGCTTTTATGTCCATGAATCTGCCCTGCATTGACTTTCTAGAGCATTAGGGAAAAGAATTTCCAAACTCCCCTTCTTATTTATTATTCTGGATATCAAAAACTATGTAATAAGAAGAACACCTACATGGAAGTCTAAAAGCATGATTCTGCAGCTAGGCTAGGGTTTAATTCTTAGTCAATTCACTGAGCCTGTTTCCTCAATTGGAAAATAGAGAAAACTATGGTTTTCACTTCATGGTGCTTCATAAAAATTTAATAAATTAATGTATGTTGTTGTTGTTCAGTTGCAAAGTCCTGTCTGACCCTTTGCGACCCCATGGACTGCAGCAAGCCAGTCTTCCTGTCTCCTTCACTATCTCCAAGAGTTTGCTCAAGCTCTGAGTGCTTGACATCTAAGTTATTATTTTCAGGATATCTTGTTCTGTTGAGAAGTTTTTAAAAGTAAGAAGGAAGAGAAAGAAAAGATGAAGAAAAATTATTTTGATTTCAACTATATTTTAGAAGGTAAGAGGAGGTCACTTCTAAATTTATTGTACAATCTCTCATTCCCTACTGATCAGGCAACACATTTTAAGTTTTATTCTTAGGAAACATTAATCTTTTGAAAAATGTCACAAATATATTATAGAACTTAACAGAACTACTTCATGGTAATTAGAAACAGTAACTACATATCACTTAGGAAAAAATGAAATACTGAATTACAGTTTAACCTAGTTTCCAAACTTGGGGAGGGGTGTGGAAAACAATTTTGTGCTCTCTTTTTAAGCTCTTTTCTGGGGTGCCATCTGCAGTCTTAAAAAGTTAGTCACACAGTCATGTCTGACTCTTTGTGATCCCATCATCTGCAGCCTGGCAGGCTCCTCTGTCCACAGAATTCTCCAGGAAAGAGTACTGGAGTGGGTTGCCATTTCCTTCTCTAGGGGATCTTCCGAACCCAAGGATCAAATCTGGGTCTCCTGCATTGCAGGAAGATTCTTTATCAACTAAGCTACTAGGGAAGCAGTCTTAAAAACAAACAGTAAAAACGGTAGATTACATTGGAATTCCAAGGCCAAAGTCATAGTTTCCCTACTAACAGGGGCCTAAATCCACATGACCCTAATTATAAGTGCATGAAATTTGTAGGAAATAAAGTTGTTGTGTAATACACAAAAGTATCACATCTTCTTTTCCTTGTGTCCAGGCATCTTCCCTCTTCATTAATAAAGAAGACCATAAGATAAGGATAGGCAGCCATGTGATAAACATTAGAATATACTAAATATCCATTGGAAGTTCAACTCAGTATCTATGCTGTGCTTAGTTACTCAGCTGTGTTCCATTCTTTGCGACCCCCTGGACTGTAGCCCACATGGCTCCTCTATTTATTGGGATTCTCCAGGCAAGAATACTGGACTGGGTTGCTATGCCTTCCTCCAGGGAATCTTCCCAAAGCAGAGATTGAACCCATGTCTCCTGCCTTGCAGATTCAGTATCTAAATTTGTTTAAAATACTGGCAAGTGTGATTAATGAATAGGCATCCAGCTGGAAAAACAGTGAATGGAAAATGACTATTTCCTTAGATTAAGTGGATTCACCTAATTGTTGACTCCTTAACTCAATAATTCTTTTCTCTTGCTCAAGTGATCCACACCTTTAGGCAATGCATTCTAGCACTTTATGGCAAATCCTATATGTATCGTCCTAAGATTTTCTATTTAGGTTTTTATCTACACCAGTTATTTCTGCATCAATCCCAAGAAAGAGTTAACAAGAGTTAAAAGTTAAAAAGATTCCACTTCAAATTTTTATACCAAGTTGTATATATAGGAATCAAGAAAATATATGAAATAATAAAGTTGCTATTGTGATTAACAGAAGTAGGAGCAAGCATTCTGTTCTACAAAGAATTAACATGTTTCCCAGCTGTTCTTACTCTGAGACAGCTTTGTTGTAATTTGGCAAGATTTAGGAATGTGGGAAGTTTTTTCCGGTTGGCCCATCAACAGTTTCATATGAAGAACAATAATTGCTGGCCACAGGATTAAAGTCCAGAAGATAATTAAATAATGCAAAAGGAACAAAGTGGACTTTGCAAGCTGTGCTGTTGCTTCCCAGTCTCTTGCTCTGCAGAGAATTCAGATTGCTACTCAATGGGTTTATTATATAATCTTGCTGTGAACAATTCATAAACTATAATTTAATTGGGATTTTCATTTAAAAGAAAATAAAAGTTTTAAGAGACTTAAACTATGATGTAGCTCCCAAATCTTCCAAATTAGCTATACTGGAATAAATGTATTGTCTCCTAAGTGCTGTTACTTGGGGCTGTTAGTTTAGGTCATGAAGAGGGTGAGGTTTTTATGTGTTCTCCTGTTAGATTAAAATGGAATGTGTTTGGGACCCAGAGGTTTTGAACACAGGCAGAAACTTATCAGCAGATACTTTCTAAATAAGCTTAGATATTTTCTAAGTAAAAGTGATTCCATATATTATTGTGATTTCCCTAAATTTGTTTCCTTTTAATTCTAATTTTATAGATTTTAGTTGTTTGAAATTAGAGTCCAGTTTAAATTCTTCTTCTTCATGAGAATAGATTGGAAATTGTAGCAAAAGAACCTCAATGATTAGTAAAGATGACAAGAGCAACTAAAGCAAAATCTCTTGAAAGTTAATACTTTCAGCAAATATCTTCCTTGAAATATCTAATTTAAAAATATTGCAAAAAGTGTTTCCCTACTTTATTTGGATTTTCAAAGAAGGCCTACAAAGAAAAATAAAAATGAAATGAGAACATTCCCATTAGTGATTCAAATGGACCCAAGATGAGAAAGATTGAAAATAGTTCATTGGAATTCCCTGGTGGTCCAGTGGTTAGGACTCCACAGTTTCACTGCCACGGGCCTGAGGTTCAATCCCTGGTCAGGGAACTAAGATCCCACAGGCTGCACAGCACAGCCAAAAAACAATGAGGGAAACAGTTCATTAATATTATCTGAAACTGAGTTAGGGAGAGAGATCAAGATGGTGGAGCACAAGGACATGGAGCTCACCTCCCCTCGTGAAAACATAAACACATATTTACATGCAAAACAGTTCTCACTGAAAACTAACTGGAGACTGATAAAAGGATTCCTGTATAACCAAGGATGTAAGAAAGATACACATGTAATCTGGGCAGAATGGGAAGAAACTGAGTTCAAGGACATAGACGATATAAAATATGTGTGCATGTGTGTATGTGTATACACACACACACACACACAGAAGACTTGGGTTTGATCCCAGGGTTGGGAAGATGCTCTCGAGGAGGAAGAGCCCCTGGAGGAAATGGCAACCACTCCAGTAGTCTCCCTGGAAAATACCATGGACAGAGGAGCCTAGTGGGCTACAGTCCATGGGGCCATGGATAGTTGGACATGTCTGAGTAACTAACCAGGATATGGCTTAATTTTTAAGCCACCAGAAAGCTATGTACTCAAAGAAATCCAAAAGAACTGAATTCCAAATAAGGATGAACCCTTAGAGGTTGTTCTAAGGTCAGTTACTACTTTCATCAGTAAGAACAAGTGTCAAGTCTGGGTACAGGTAAGCAGAGTATCTTGCCTGCCATAGGCCATGGGGAGGAGAGTGTCGGTACATCAGGTAACAAGAAATCAGTAAACTTTTTACTGGTCAAGTGAGCCTGCTTGAAGAACTGGAATCTAGAGCAGTCCCACACGAAGAACTAGCTCTGTCCAACTGCCATTGATTCTTTCCTACAAATCCATGGTGATTCAGGAGGCTCAGTGCTGGGCTAGAAAGCAAAACCTTCTTGTAGTCTCAGTCATCCATAGATTCCAAAGTTTCATTAGCGAGAAATGCATGTATTACACATAACAGATATTGGCCTCAAGACACTTGACATAAGAAGTGAACTGAATTTAATAAAGGTATAACATCATCTCAGACCTAGCTCAACTCCTGACTGGATCAGAGGGATCATTCCTTTTCTAGATATCCGACAGGGGAAAAAGCAGCCCTCATTTGGGGGAAAGATTTATTCTAGTCTCTATAGGTCTTTTAAACACTGTATCCACAATACAATGAAAAACCATATGCAAAGAAACTGGAGAATATAAAAGATTTTTTAAGTTGATAGAAGCAAAGTCACAGATGACCCAGATGTAGAAATTAACATATAAGGATGTTAAATTAAAAGACAAAATTTTAAAGAATTTAGAGAAAAAGAGAATTTCAGCAGAGAAATGAAGACTGTTAAAAGAACCAAATGGAACTTCTAGAAGTAAAAATACAATATCATAACTAAAGATTTGTAGATCAGGCTGAAAAGTAGCATAGATTCAGTCAAATAATAATAATAATTAGGTAACTTGCAGGTCAAAAGAAATAATGTGAACTGAACCACAGAGTTGAAACAAGAATGAAAAAATAATTTTAGCTACTTATGGGATAGTAACAAATATTCTAATATGTGTATATTTGGAATTACAGATGGAAAAAATAGAAAATCCAGCAGAAGAATTATTTGAAGAGATAATGGCTAAGGTTTTTCTCAAAATCAATGAAAGATATCAGCCCACAAATATAAGAAACTCAGAGAACCCAAAGTAGCACAAATATTATGAAAACCATATCTGGTGCTATACTGGCCACATTCCTACAAACAAAAAGTGAATTGAAAATCTCAAAAGAAGTCAGATCACAAGTTCACATTTCATTTAGAGGAACAATAATAAGAAATAAAGCTAAATTATCATAAATAATGTAAACTGGAAGCTAATAGACTAATACCTTAAAGTTCTATAAGAGAAAAAAAATCAATCTAAGATTCTATATTTAGCAGAAACATCCTTTGAAAGTGAAAGTGAACTAAAGACATTTCAGATGAACTTCAGAATAAAATCTGAGCCAATCTGTCACCAGAAGACCTGCACTAAAAAACATACTAAAGAAATTTCAAGATAAAAGGAAATTATTCTGGATGGAAGCTTGGAACTTCAGAAAAGAAGGAAGAGCCCAAGAAATAAATGCGCGATCACTTTTTAAATTTAAAATAATTTTTTAGCTGGTTAGAGTAGTAATAATGTATTATGGGGTTTACAAGATATATAGACATATATGAAATGAAATTACTTTCAGGCACAAGTAACAGAGATGCTGTTATTGTTCAGTCCCTAAGTCATTTCCAACTCTTTGAGACTATATGGACTGCAGCACCCCAGGCTTCGCTGTCCTTCACTATCTCCTAGAGTTTGCTCAGACTCCAGCCATTGAGTTGGTGATGCCATTCAACCATCTCATCCTCTGTCACCCCCTTCTCCTCCCACCTTCAGTGAGTCAGCTCTTCCTATCTGGTGACTAAAGTAGAGATTCAACTTCAGCATCAGTCCTTCCAGTGAATATTCAGGGTTGATTTCCTTTAGGATTGACTGGTTTGATCTCCTTGCTGTTCAAGAACTCTGGAGTCTTCTCCAGCACCACAATTTGAAAGTATCAATTCTTAGGTACTCAGCCTTGTTTATGGCCCATCTCTCACATGTGTACATGACTACTGGAAAAACTAAATCTTTGACTATACCAATTTTTGTAGGCAAAATGATGTTTGTTGTTTAATAAACTGTTGAGGTGGCTTTTCTTCCAAGGTGCAAGCATCTTTTAATTTCATGGCTGCAGTAACCATCTGCATAGTTGTGCTTTTGATTATTTTATGGACAAACTGACTAGTTCATCCTAGAGAAACTCACATGTGAAAACTTTGTCAAGTAGATAATCAGTTCAGTTCAGTTGCTCAGTCATGTCCGACTCTTAGCCACCCCGTGGACTGCAGCACACCAGGCTTCCCTGTCCATCACCAACTCCCTGAGCTTACTCAGTCAAACTCAAGTCCACAGAGTCAGTGATGTCATCCAACCATGTCATCCTCTGTCGTCTCCTTCTCCTCCTGCCTTCAATCTTTCCCAACATCAGGGTCTTTTCAAATGAGTCAGTTCTTCGCATCAGGTGGCCAAAGTATTAGAGTTTCAGGTTCAGCATCAGTCCTTCCAATGAATATTCAGGACTGATTTCCTTTAGGATGGACTGGTTGGATCTCCTTGCAGTCCAAGGGACTCTTAAGAGTCTTCTCCAACACCACAGTTCAAAAGCATCAGTTCTTCAGCACTCAGTTTTCTTTATGTCCAACTCTCACATCCATACATGACTACTGGAAAAACCATAGTTTTGACTAGATGGATTTTTGTTGCAAAGTAATGTCTCTTCTTTTTAATATGCTGTCTAGGTTGGTCATAGCTTTTCTTCCAAGGAGCAAGTGTCTTTTAATTTCATGGTTGCAGTCACCATCTGCAGGGATTTTTGGAGCCCCCAAAATAAAGTCTGTCACTGTTTCTATTGTTTCCCCATCTATTTGCCATGAAATGATGGGATCAGATCCCTGATCTTAGTTTTTTGAATGTTGAGTTTTAAGCCAAATTTTTCACTCTCCCCTTTCACTTTCATCAAGAGGCTCTTTAGTTCTTCTTCACTTTCTGCCATAAGGGTGGTGTCATCTGCATATCTGAGGTTATTGGTATTTCTCCTGGCAATCTTGATTCTAGCTTGTGTTTCCTCCAGCCCAGCATTTCTCATGATGTATTCTGCATATAGGTTAAATAAGCAGGGTGACAAAATACAGCCTTGATGTACTTTTTTCCCAATTTGGAACCAGTCTGTTGTTCCATGTCCAGTTCTAACTGTTGCTTCTTCAATGGCATACAGATTTCTCAGGAGGCAGGTCATGTGATCTGATATTCCAATCTCTTTAAGAATTTTCCACAGTTTGTTGTGACACACACAGTCAAAGGCTTTGGTGTAGTCAATGAAGCAGAAGTAAAATTTTTCTGGAACTTTCTTGCTTTTTCGATGTTCCAATGGATGTTGTCAGTTTTATCTCTGGTTTCTCTGCCTTTTCTAAATCCAGCTTGAACATCTGGAAGTTCTCAGTTCACGAACTGTTGGAGCCTGGCTTGGAGAATTTTGATCATTACTTTGCTAGCATGTGAGATCAGTGCAATGTGCAGTAGTTTGAATACTCTTTGACATTGTCTTCTTTGGACTGGAATGAAAACTGACCTTTTCCAGTCCTGTGGCCACTGCTGAGTTTTCCAAATTTGCTGGCATATTGAGTGCAGTACAGAGATAAAAATTCTAGCCTATTGTTACACAAAGTGTTGTGTTACTATTTCCAAATCCTTTGTAGGTTTGGTGGGGGAATGTCATGTAAATGAGACTAGACATGGAAGAAAGGGGAATAACATGGAGGACCTCAAAGGGCAGACTTGAGCACATGAGGGCCATTGAAAGCACTGGATCTGGGATGTGGCATGACCAGAAATGTGTCTTCCGATACTGATGAAATTTCAAAACCATTTTTTTAGTATAGAGGAAAGCCACCAAATTCTTTAAGGGCTTTCTCTGCTCCCATGAATTCTTTTAAGTATAGACATTCATTTCAACAAACCTAATTTCCCTTCACCTACTCATGATGATGATCACACACTGGTATAGTCAAATTCCACAAACCTTTAAAAAAAAAAAATCTGCATCGTTGTTCTCATACCAAAAGCTTTCATTCATAGACTTCAGGCCTTTCTGATTGTCATAAAGTCAGTTGAGTTTCCAAGACAACTGATTTTTCTCCTTATATCACCCACTTACATACAGTGTTATACTAAATCCCTCTTTATTCAGAGAGTCATTAAAAGTTTAGTCTTTGAAGGACTTCCATGGTGGTCCAGTGTTTAAGACTCTGATCTCCCAATGCAGAGGACATAGCTTCAATCTCTGGTCAGGGAACTAAAATTCCACATGCCATATGATGCAGTCAAAAAATAAAATAAAAATTTTAAATATTTTAATAAAAAAGGTTTAGCTTTTGAGTTTCTATATTTTTGGTATCACAGAATTTTATTTTTTCTGTTTTCATATCACAAAATTTTACTTTATTATAATTTGTTCATATGTGTGATCATTTACTTCACAACTTGAGATTTCCTTTAAGCATTTTCTCCCTACCCAATTAGTTTATTTCACCTTCCTCCATCTACCTTTGGCTATTTGGTATTTTTCATTTGTATGTTTCTGTTGATCTTTATCATCTTTTCTTTTCTTCCTTTCTCCCTCAAGTTTTCCCTTGATTATATTACCCTTTTGCAACCATTAAAACTTTTCCTCAAACAGAGGAAAAAGTCTTAAGTTCTAGCTCCTGAAGAGGATAATTCAGTAGGTTACAGAGAGGCCTACTAATCTGATTTATTAACTAGCAACTTAATGTTTCGGAGAAGGCAATGGCACCCCACTCCAGTACTCTTGCCTGGAAAGTCCTATGGACAGAGGAGCCTGGCAGGCTGCAGTCCATGGGATCGCTAAGAGTTGGACACGACTGAGCAACTTCACTTTCACTTATCACATTCATGTATTGGAGAAGGACATGGCAACCCACTCCAGTGTTCCTGCCTAGAGAATCCCAGGGACGGGGGAGCCTGGTGGGCTGCCGTCTATGGGGTCGCACAGAGTCGGACACGACGGAAGCAACTTAGCAGCAGCAGCAGCAGCAGCAGCAACTTAATGTTTTCTTCAGATAGCTAGGTTTAGAAAATATTGAATATCTGTCAAATTTAAAGCATAGTACCATTAACTCACTGATTTTTATTAATACATCATGAGGAGCTTCCTTGAAGAACCCACCAAATATTAAAATTCTAGAAATCCCACTTTCACTTCTGCAACCATAACCAAAATTGATTGTTGAACTTATTTTATTTTAAATGTTATTTTATTACTTTATTTCCTTTGCCTTTTTCTTCTGGTGCCTGGCCAGAGGTATTTTTTATACTTTTCCTCTCTTCTTAGAGCTTTGTCTTGAAGTCTGGCATGGCAGCAATGAAAATTCACCTTTTGGGTGTCTTCTTGGTAGGAGCATCATTGACTGTCGCTGCTGCCTCTCTAGATCTGTCACTGTGTTTGTGCTGATGCCAAGCCTCCTTCAGGCTGGCCCCAGACAATGGCTGAGCATGGTAGGAGTCCTGATGCAGACGACCATTCCTATCGGATGCAGGATACCTCCAAGGGGTGACATTAGCTCAAGGACTGCCCATTAGCCTGGCTAAATTTTTCCCAGAAAGTCTTAGCCCAAGACTCTTCCTACTCATTCCTCCTTCCTTCCCTTTCTCTTTTCTTGGGATCAGACCCTGCTCGTGATCTGAAGACTATCCTCCCCTTCTCCTGATCCTTCTCTGTATCCTTTACAGACATCTCTCTACCTCTTCCCCAATAAATCTCTTACATCCCATCTTGATGACAGGTTTCATGAAGTCTGAGGTGTTGTCAGCTGCACTATAGCAATTGCTCCTGTCTGCTGCTCACGTGGTGCTAATACATCTGTGACTAGCTCTCTGACCAGACCTGGTGAAGTTTGTTTACATATTCTCACTCTCCACATGAACTTCTGTTTAAAAACAAACAAAAAATGGTGATTTATCCATATTTAAAATACTCTACCCATATATTATCACCAAGCAACATCCTCACCCAAAGCACCTCCAGTGCTAACTCTTAGAAGTCCATCAAAATTGCACTTGGAAGGTAATGAGCCTCATCTTGCTTTGCTAACCATCTCAACTGTATAGTCCAGCAGAAATCCCAAATCTGCCTGAAACTGTTGCAAGAATTATTAGCACACTACAAAGATCTTTCAATTTACAAAAACTGAAAGGGTCTA
Source organism: Antilocapra americana (assembly GCA_007570785.1). Taxonomy (NCBI): domain Eukaryota; kingdom Metazoa; phylum Chordata; class Mammalia; order Artiodactyla; family Antilocapridae; genus Antilocapra; species Antilocapra americana. The sequence continues at coordinate 27,798,808 of ML660200.1, forward strand.
GAGCAACGGTTCTCACACTTCAGCAGGGGTTAAAAATACCTGGAAGGCTCTTTGGAACACAGGTTGGTAGGCTCTGTGTCAAGAGATTCTATTTAAGTAGGTCTGAGGTAAGACTTGAGGATTTGTTTACTAGAAAGCTCCCAGGTAAAATTGGAGCTGTTGATCTGAGAATCATACTTTGGGAATAACTGATCTAGAACAATGATTCACAAACGTCCACATGCAAAAGAACCATTGGGGAGCTTTTCTTAACTACAAAGTCCTGGACTATCACCCGCATCCATGCAACTCAGAAAGCTTGACTGGAAAGGGCTGCAGAGATCCAAGAATGCTAAACGTTTTAAAAAAAAAAAAAAAAAAAACCCTGGTGATTCTGTTGACAGCAGACCAAAGACTTTTGCTTAAGGTTTTTAAAAAGTTCCCTAGTTGATTAAACATTCAGTCAGGGCTAAGAATCAGTGCCTTGGTACATGGGTCCCCAGCCCCTGATGATCTGAGGTAGAGCAGATATAATAACAATAGAAATAAAGTGCACAATAAATGTAATGCTCTTGAATCATCCCCAAACCATCCCTCCCACCTCAGTCCATGGAAAAATTGTCTTCCATGAAACCAGTCCCTGGTGTCAAAAAGGCTGGAGACCTCTGCTTTGATACTCTCTGCCTTTCAAATGATTTGGCAGTACTTCTAACCATTCAATATTTTTTTATCTCCTTTCTCCCCTCTGCAACTTGAATAGTTGGTGTGGATCCTCCATAAATTACAGTCCTACAGTGTTATCTACCCAGCACCCTCTTCCTACCACCACCTCCTACCTCTCCCCAATTAGCATATCCACCACCCCTCATCACTATTGGTTTGTAGGCATCTGATCCATGCTAAGCCATTAAAACTTAGGAGCAGTTAGCTGTTCTTGCCTTCCTTGTAAACAATACAAGCAATGAAAATCAAAAGTAAGGAACAGAAGAATAAGGATGCCCTGCACGCAAGTCAAGTCACTTCAGTCATGTCCAACTCTTTGAGAACCTATGGACTGCAGCCCACCAGTCTCCTCTGTCCATGGGATTCTCCAGGCAAGAATACTGAAGTGGGTTGCCAAGGCCTTGCCCAGGGGATCTTCCAAACCCAGGAACAAACCCACATTTTTTATGGTTCCTGCACTAGTGCACCTGGGAAGCCCAAAGACCCTCTATGAGAGAGTAAAATACAGTTGGACACAACTGGATACAGTTGTTACTGAGCCACAGATACTATCTAGTGTTTACTTCTCTGAGAAGTTTCATATCCTTAAAAAATTCTCTTATTTTTTTTATTTTTGCTACACTCATGACTTAAAGATCTATAACTTGTAGTCAAAAGCGTCTTACTGACATTATAAAAACACATGTATCCCTCCTCGTTGACAAGACCTGACCCCCATGACACCTTATGAAAGAGGGAAGGTAGTTTATGGATAAGAAAAACGAGGGGCTGAAGGATTAAGAAATTCACCTATAGTCACACAGAAAGATACGCCCAAAGCAGAACTGAAACTGTTAAGTGGTATCTTTCTTTTACACTAAACAGCCTCTCCAAGCATAAATTTGATTACCTACAACACCCAAAGGCAACATAGTAGCTTCTTGTAAAGTAGTGCATGTGGAACTACTAAGCCAAACCTGTGAGAACAAATTGGAATTTCCACGCATTATTTAGTTATTGCTAATCGATTGAATTAAACAGTATGCTTGCACTTGGCAGAAAGACATCTCCAGGGTCTGTCCTTCATGGGTTTCTGCCCCTCCTTGGAAAAGGTCAAGTGCACTAATGGCTTGCCTTCAGTCTTCGTCAGCTAAGCATAAAAATCTTACTGGAAGAAGAGTCCCTGACCTATTGAACAGTGAACCCAATTGTACTGTTAATGTGTGTGGAATCCACAAGTTGGCCACAATGCTTGCTGAACCACAGCCCAGGCACACGCCTTGATTTTTATGGCATTGAATAATGATGTTGCACTTTAAAGGGTATGAGGGGGTTTTAAAAATTCTGGTCTTATACCAAGTTTTTTCCACTTTGTGTAAAAGTAATATTTTCAATTTATCTATGTGAAAGGGTACAGGAGTAAGCATAGGGAAAGATGAGGGAAATTCTTCTTGTCTATGCCTTTTCTATCTTGAACCATGACCTACTCCTTGAGATATTGGACATATTTAAATAACCCCATCAGAATTCTCAATTTCCAGAACTTGCTGTCTACTGAAAGTTGGACTTTATAAAAGAGCTGTCTCGAACAATGAATGGAATCTACAAAGTTACTAGTCATTTTCATTAATCTAAGTCTCCGGACAAAATTTCAAATAACACTTAGATAAGCACTGTAACAAAATCCCATACAGAAATTTTTAAAATTTTATTTTTAATTGGAAGATAATTGCTTTACACTGTTGTGTTGGTTTCTGCCACACAACAATATGAATCAGCTATAAGTATAAGTATATGTATATCCTTTCCCTCTTGAACCTCCCTCCCATCCCCTCATCCCAACCCATCCCTTTACATTGTCACAGTGTCAGGTTGAGCTCTCTGTGTTATATAGCAACTTTCCATTATATGTTTCTGTACAGATTTCAATGCTACTTTCTCAATTCTTCCTATCCACTCCTTCCCTCATTGTGTCCACAAGTCTGTTCTTTATGTCTGTGTCTCTATTCTTGCCCTGCAAACAGGTTTAGCAGTACCATTTTTCTAGATTCCATATGTATGCACTAACATACAATATTTGTTTTTCTCTTTCTGACTTACTTCACTCTGTATAACAGGCTCTAGGTTTATCCATCTCACTAGAACTGATTCAAATGCATTCCTTTATATGGTTCAGTAATACTCCATTGTATGAATGTACCACAACATCTTTATCCATTCATCTGTCAATGGACATCTAGGTTGCTTCCATGTTCTAGCACACAGATTTTAAAATGAATATAATGCATATTTTCCATAATCATGTGTCACAAACACAAAAAAATAATGACTTTTTTTCCTCCAGGATGTTAAACTCAAAATATTGTGTGGGTAAATTAAAATATTGTATAGTATATGTGGATTGGCAGTTATGGGTTATAAAGATAACTAGATGTATTCTAATTCTTAAAGAGATGGGAATACCAGACCACCTTACCTGTCTCCTAAGAAATCCGTATGCAGGTGAAGAAGCAACAGTTAGAACTGAACATGGAACAACAGACAGGTTCTAAATCGGGAAAAGAGTACATCAAGGCTATATATTGTCACCTTGCTTATTTAACGTATATGCAGAATATATCATGTAAAATGCCAGGCTGGATGAAGCAGAAGCTGGAATCAAGATTGCTGGAATCAAGATAATCTCAGATAAGCAGATGACACCACTCTTACAGCAGAAAACAAAGAAGAACTAAAGAGCCTCTTGATGAAAGTGAAAGAGGAGAGTGAAAAAGTTGAGTGAAAAACTCAACATTCAGAAAACTAAAATCATGGCATCTGATCCCATCACTTCATGACAAATAGATGGGGAAATGATAGAAACAGTAACAGACTTTACTTTCTTGGGCTCCAAAATCACTGCAGATGGTGACTGCAACCATGAAATTAAAAGATACTTGCTCCTTGGAAGAAAACCTATGACCAACCTAGACAGCATATTAAAAAGCAGAGGCATTACTTTGCCAACAAAGGTCCGTCTAGTCAAAGCTAAGGTTTTTCCATTAGTCATGTATTGATGTGAGAGTTGGACCATAAAGAAAGCTGAGCACTAAAGAATTGATGCTTTTGAACTGTAGTATTGGAGAAGACTCTTGAGAGTCCCTTGGACTGCAAGAACTAGTCCATCCTAAAGGAAATCAGTCCTGAATATTCACTGGAAGGACTGCTGCTGAAGATGAAACTCCAGTACTTTGGCCACCTGATGCAAAAAACTGAGTCATCTGAAAAGACCCTGATACTGGGAAAGATTGAAGTCAGGAGGAAAAGGGGAAGACAGAGGATGAGATGGTTGGATGGCATTACTGACTAAATGGACATGAGTTTGAGTAAACTTAGGGAATTGTTGACGGACAGGGAAGCCTGACGTGCTGAAGTCCATGGGATGGCAAAGAGTCGGACACAACTGAGCAACTGAACTGAACAGAACTGAGATGTTTTCTGGGGTATGGGGATGTTCTGAATAATCTGATCCCAGTATGATGTGAGATTAACCACAGAAGGAATGTTTCCCTCTTATAGAAAGGAAAATGTAAGAAAAGTTGACTCATAAAGAGCATGGCTTAAAAAGAGACATTATAAACAGAAAAGAGTGGCTACATATATAATTTAACATGTTTTGCATAATTAGCTTTCTTCTGCTTTAAAATAGCAAAACCAAGAAATTTTCATTTCTATCTTAGTCTGTCCAGGCTACTATAACTAAACCCCACAGATGGAGTGGCTTATAAGCAAGTGAAATTTCTTGCCGATCTGGAGGCTGGACGTCTGAAATCAAGGTGCCAGAGCGGTCAGGTGAGGGCCCTCTTTTGGGTTGCAGACTTCTCATGGGGGCTGGGCTAGGGAGCCCTGTCGGCCCATTTTCATAAAGTTACTAATCTTAATCACCTCCTAAAGGCACCCTTTCCAAATACCATTACCTTGAGGATTCGGTTTCCAACAAGTGACTTCTGGGGGGAAGCAAGCATACTCAGACCATAGCAATCCCCTTTCAGTGGCAGTAATAACAATTGTCACAGTGATTGTGCTGTGTGTCAGGGTCTGTTCAAATACCACCACACTTAATCATCATTATTATCACCCTACTATATATTAGCTGTTGTTGTTTAGTCGCTCAGTCATGTTCAACTCTTTTGTGACCCCATGGACTGTATCCCGCCAGGTTCCTCTGTCCATGGGATTTCCCAGGTCAGAGTACTGGAGTGGGTTGTCATTTCCTTCTCCAGGGGATCTTCTTGACCTAAGGATTGAATCCACATCTCCTGCATTGGTAGGCGAATTCTTTACCACTGAGCCACCTGGGAAGCCACTTTATATTAGTATTAGTTACCTGTGTACAAATTAACCCCCAAATGGACAGCTTAAAACAGTAACCATTATTATCTCAGTTTCTGTGGGTTAGGAAGTCAGACACAGATTATCTGGGTACCTCAGGAATCTTGGCAGGCCTCAAGTCTTCACCAGCTATCGCCTAGAGACATCAGTTCCTGGGCCATATGCGCCTTTTGATACAGCTTCTCACAACACAGCACCTTGTACCCCTGAGAGATATTACTGAATAAACTCCCAAGAGAGAATCTTCAACACTGGACATAACCTTGCAAATGACATTCTTCCACTTTTGCCATATTTTATTCATTCAATCCAGTCAACATTCAAGGGGAGAGAATTGCACAAATACACAAATACTGGGAGATGGGGATCACTGGGGCTATCTTAAAGCCTTCCTACCAGAGAGTTTATATTATTTTAACAATTGAGGAAACAAAGGCTTAGAGGAGATTAACAGCCTACCCAAGACATTTGGCTCTTTCATGATGAAACAGAGATTCATTTCTAGGCTGCTGGAGACCAGAGATCAAGTTCTTAATCAATGTGCTAGGGGAAAATATATATATATTTTAAGAAATTAATCTTTTCTTTTTACTGAACTCTTTTGATGACCATTTCTCCTCCTGTAGGGAAAGTAAAAGCCAAATAATAGCAATAATTTACATTTATCAACTGCATTGCACTATTAGACATATAGATATATAGGGCTAGACTTGGTATAATTTTACGCATTTCAGTATCTAGCAATTCTCTCAAGCCCACCAGTCTTTTGGGTTTTTATAATAGCCAATAAAATAAGAAATGATCAAAACACATTTTAGTGTGTTTTATGGATTAGTATTCAAAGAAATGTTTATTTGGCTTAAAGTTAATGTGAAGGAAGAGAATGAAACTTTGCACAGAGTCAGTTTTATTAGAGAATGATTACAAACACCTAACCTCAACCGTATTATTGCAGTACAGTTACAGAATTGAAATTTCTTCTTTTATCTCAAGAAGGAACAGATGAAGGGACCCTTAAGGTCATGGAATGATAGTCATTTATCGCCAACAGAGTACTGATATCCTGCGATTTCTTACTTAGGTTGAAATGCTAGCCAAGTGTTGAACAGTAGGTGAGTCCAGAGAGCAAGTAAAGAAAAAACTAGAGCTAGGTTGTCGTAGGCGCAAGTTTTATCACAATACAGGAATTCACACCAGGGCAAAACCAGAAGCTTTCTGACAACTGCATTATTAGTTCAAGCAGGCCCTCTATGCAAACCAAACGGCCTGTGTCCTACTCAGTACAGAGGAATTATGCAACTGTCACCTTTCTTCCAACTGAAGGTTGTGTCACAGTTGAACTACTACGTGAGGGCTTTCATTCTTATGGATTGTTCCTGTGAAGAAAACTTTGGCATTACCAGCAGTCTTAAGATACTCACCGCCATTTCTTTAACACCTAACACATTGCCAGTTCTTAATAAATGTTTAAGAATTGCCTTGCATTTTTATGAACATGTGGATGGTTTTAGCTGTGGATTTTCCTCTGTATATTGATTGGAACCAGCTGGCATCATAAGTGACAAAATTCTGAGAGACAGGTTGCTTGTTCACAATATATTTCATTCAGCAAAAGGAGAAAAGGGTATACATTTTTCAAGACAGTTAATCCTTATGGGATTTCCAGATCACCAGCATCTAAACTTTGAGGATTATTCTTTAAATCACACTTTTGTTTTCCACTTATCCATGAGGCTATCTGAAAATCCAATTTACACTGGAGAACATTCTCATTGCAGAATTTAGATAAGAACATTTCATACTTGCTAATCTAGTCATCTGTTTAATAGCTCCCTTCATCATTAAAGAGGTAAAGAAGGAAAAATGTATTTCTTTTCAGAAAATGGTATTAATATTAGTAAAGAGTTTGACGTGATTGTACCTTTTATTGTAATCCATATTTCTGTATTTCTAATACATTGCTTTATCTAATGCACAAGGTATTATTACTTAGAAAACTGTGTCATTTACACTGAGTAGATGTCAGAGTAACCATCAGTTCTTATGCCATGTGAAAATTAAAAATGACATTGACTATGAATTGCAAGGTAAAACATTACCATGTAGAAACAAACATGAAAATGTGAACAGCTAAATGGGCCACAATTTAAAAATAAACAGCTAAATGATATGTTTTCACATAATAATTTCAAATTTTTAAAAAAATCCTATTGAATTTGTACAATACAATTAATTGGACCTGACATCACCAGAGCTGGGGACCAAAGTGTGTCTCTTCTTTCTTGATCCACCCTTATTTTGTCAATATTTTTGTTTTGCTTCTTTTGAGCTATTTCGGAGGAGAGTAAATTAGGACTACTGATATTTGAACTGGCAGGAAAGAAAGAAGGGGGTTGGGGTGGGGGCGCAGTGGTATGATACAAGGAGAATCCGGAAGTCAGTTCTGTTCACACTTAATCTTGACCATGCCTCTCCTTTCTCTATCAAGTGTGAAGACACTGCCAATGACTCCACTCAGCAATTCACATCATTTAAGTTGTTTTGTTTTTAATTAACCAGTCTTATCGTGTTTACCATGAAGAATAACCAATAGTCCTTGAGTGCTAAATGTTCAGCACATTATCTATCAATAATTTAACCTTCACCACTATAATCTCAAGTAGGTGGTGGTGTTATCCCCGTTTATGGAGGAGGAAAGTGAGATTTCTGGGTCAAGTGCCTCGTCTAATTTCATAGAAGTAGTAAATGATTCGGCTAGAATTAACACCCAGGTCTTTCTAACTCCATACTTACACTCTATAACCTGCTGCTCACGTATTTTTGATATGGTCATTGAGAACTAAGGATGCCAACAGGATCACAGTAAATGTTATTCATTCAAAGGCAAAAGAAACAAAACTATGATTTCTGGTTTATGCAAACCACAAATTCTAACATGCCTAATCATACAATGGAAAAATAGCGAGTAATATTCAGCTGTGAATTAGCATGATGACATTTTACCTACAAGATTACCAAAGCATTCTTTAAAAGTAAAATAAAGCAGAAAAACATTCCTCTTTGTCAAACTTTACATTTACCCAGGAACCTCCACATTGAGATTATTTGTGGTTTCAATACATACACACAATAAGGTATTTCATATTGCATCATGTTTTCTCAAACATCTAAACAAAATACCATATCTGTCAAGAATTAATCCTAGCTTCACAAACTCCAACAAATTTTTAAAGATATATCACACTTAAAATCATTCAAAATAAATGTCAATATTTTCTTTGGGGGGTTAATTAAACAATTAACATTTCCATCAATATGAATGCCTTTTCTTTTACCCTGTTTTGTTTCGTTTTGTTTTTTTAAACATTTCATCCACTGGCTTGATCCTGAAGCCATGAATGAAGCCAAAACCCCTGCCTCACGGCTTTAGTTACTGTTGAAAATGCAACTGTATTTTCTGTTTCACAAAATCCGTCACATGGTTGAACACATGCCACCAAACTGCCACTACTTAGCACTGCTCTATGGCACGCTCTTCTCATTCAGTAAACTGACTTCCCATTGTCTTGAGGAAAGAGCACAGACATTAAAGACAAAAGTTATATTTCTATAAGTAGACATTTTTAAACCTTCTGTTGTTTACAGCCAAGATTCAGATTCTTGGCTCTGGGGTCTGGACTACTATCACATAAACTTGTTTCAGAACATGTGCTCTACATTTGTTTCCTAGGATGCAAATGGCTTGGGCATGTGCTGACTAAAATTCTTCACACCAAGGGGATTTAGGTAGATTCCTCTAGTTTGGCAAACATTTTGCTATGAGATTTGGGCAAAGATCATAAAGTGATGCTTTTTTCATCTTCCTGACATCTAACCATTGGCCAGCTTTTCAGATTGTTTCCAGCCAATTTTATTAAGATACTGAATCAAGCTTCATACTAGAATGAATGTGTATAATATTGAGCTCAGATGATATCCTTTGGATATACTGAGAATAAATTTCCACATCCACTTAAATATATTAATTGATGAGGATGAGCTTTCTGCTTAAAAGAATTCTCACACCAGAGGATAGAGCCACATAAATAGTCAAAATAGATGAGCTGTAGGCTTCCCTTTAGGGATACTGTATGTGAGGAAACTTGGAGGGAAAAAGCAATAATATGCTTTCTGTTAACATCCCAGCTAGTTCTTTCCAAACTGCTTTCTCTCAGTATTGGCAGGTTTGTGTCAGAAATTCAAAGAGAAATGAAAAATGGCTATTGCTTCATCCTCCTTCAGATTAGTTGCCAAAATTAATTTTTCTGATGTTGTCCAGTGGGTCACGAAAATAGAATCGTGTCTTCATTGCCCAAATATTAGAATTTAAAGAACTACCAGCCAGAATCACAATAAAATGAAACTTGTTTGGAAAGTGTTTTGCAATTCCTTTAAAAAGGACCAACTGCTCACCTTTGGCTGACTTAAAATGAAATTCCATGGAGAGTGACCTAGATGGCAGAGTAGGAAGACCCTAAGCTCACCTCCTCCCATGGGCAGACCAACATTACATTTGTTTACAAAGAAGTTATTGATGGGAACAACCTGAAGACTAGAAGATCTTCTACAGGCAAAAATATACAGGCACGTACGACAGACACACAGCATTGTCAAGACCCATACCACCAGGGAGCCCACACACAAAAAAAGGAGGGTAATTACAGTTACAGAGCTTCTCTCCAAAGAGCGAGGGATCTGAGCTCCACATCAGGCTCCCAAGCCCCGGGGTCCCGCACCTGGAAGATGAGCCCACAGAACATCTGGCATTGAAGTCCAGTGGGGCTTAATTTGGGGAAAGTCAGTGAGCTGTGGGAAATAGAGACTCCTCTTCAAGTACACATACAAAATCTCACACACTCCAGCAGCTGGGGCAGAAGCAGTCATGTGAAAGGAGCCTGGGTCAGACCCATTTGCTGAACTTGCAGAGCCTCCTGGAGAGGAAAGAAGCAACTGGGACTCACACTGGGGAGAGAGATGCTGGCAGCAGCCATCTGGGGGGCTTCATTCTATCACAAGGACACTGGTGCTCGCAAGTGCCATTTTGGAATCCACCCTCTGGCTTATTGCTGCTGTAAGCCAGCACTGAGTCTGGTGGCTCAGTCAGTAAAGAATCTGCCTGCAATGCATGAGACCCAAGTTCGATCCCAGGGTCAAGAAGATCCCCTGGAGAAGGAAATGGCAAGCCACTCCTGTATTCTTGCCTGGGTAATCCCATGAACAGAGGAGCCTGGCGGGCTACAGACATGACTTAGAAATTAAACCACCTCCACTATAGAAGGGGAGAAACAGAGCATGAGATGGTTGGATGGCATCAACTCGATGGACATGAGTTTGAGCAAACTCCAGGAGATAGTGAAGGAGAGGGGAGCCTGGTGTGCTGCAGTCTGTGGGGTCTGTGACTGAGTGACTGAACACCAACAACAACTCTAGCTTATTAGCCCCACGACCCGGCCCCAACCACCTGCCAGTCAGCACCAGTCCTGGGATGCATCATGCTAAGCAACAGGTAGGGAGGAGACACAACCCCACCCACCAGCAGGCCTGCTGCCTTAAAATCTCCTGAGCCCACAACCACCCCAGGAACTGGCCCCAGACACCACTGCACGGGTACCAGCCCCAGCACTCCTGGGGCACTGCAACTAGAGATGCTGGGGCATGGCCCTCCACACCTGTGGGTGGAACTAGCCCCGGGACCAGTCTCATACATCAGTCAGTGGGCGACAGCTCTAGGACTATCTGGGCTTCAGTCATGCCCACCACTCCCACAAATCAAACAATTTAATAAACCATATTAACAAACTGAAGAATAAAAATCATACTATCATCTAAATAGATACAGGAAATGCTTTTGACAATATTCAACATCCATTTAAGGTAAAAACTCCCTACAAAAAGAGTTATAGATGGAACACATGTGTGCTAAGTCGCTTCATTCATGTCTGACTCTGTGCAACTCTATGGACCACAGCCCACCAGGCTCCTCTGTCCATGGGATTCTCCAGGCAAGAACACTGGAGTGGGTTGCCATGCTCTTCTCCAGTGGATCTTCTCAATCCAGGGATCGAATCCATGTCTCTTACATCTCCTACCCTGGAAGGCAGGTTCTTTACCACTAGCACCTTAAAATCTTAAAACCTAGGAAGCCTATGGATGGAACATACCACAACACAATAAAGCGTATATATGACAATCCTATAGCTAACATCATACTCAATTTTGAAAACCTTAGAGCATTTCCTCTAAGATCAGGAACAATTCAAGGATGCCCACTCTTACCACTTTTAGTTAACATAGTATTAGAAGTCCTACCATATCTTCTGTATCCATTCATCTGCTAATGGACACTTAAGTTGCTCCCATATCTTGGAATTGTAAATAATGATGCTAGGAACATTGGAGGTAGATGTATCTTTTTGAACGCTGTTTTTGTTGTGGGTTTTTTTTTTTTTTTGATGGGGGATAAATACCCTGGAGTGGAATTGCTGGATTATATGGTAGTTCTATTTTTCATTTTTTGAGAGATTTCTATACTTTTTCCACAGTGGCTGCAGCAATTTACCTTCCCACTAACAGTATACTAGGGTTCCATTTCTCCACATCCTCACCAACATTTGTTATTTGGAGTCTTTTTTACAATAGTCATGCTGACAAATACGGCGTGATACCTCACTGTGGTCTTAATTTGCATTTTTCAGATGATTAATGATGTTGATTATTGTCTCATGTGCCTTTTGGCCTCTGTATCTCTTATTTAGAAAAATGTCTGTTTATATCTTCTGTTCATTTTTTTTAATCAGGTTGACACATTCATATGTTTTTGTTTTTTTTCCCCCACATGAAGAATGCCTTTTAGCATTTTTTTAAATAAGGGAGGACTAGTGATAAACTCCCTCAGTGTTCATTTGTTTGGGCAATTGTTCAACTGTTCTTCACTTCTGAAGGCTAGTATTCTTGGTTGACTTATTAAAAAAGTATTTTGAATATCTCATCCCAATGTCTTCTAGCCTACAAAGTTTCTGTTGAGAAATCCACCAATAGTCTTATGGGAGTTCCCTTGTATGTGACAAGTCACTTTCTCCTGCTGCTTTCAAAATTTTCTCTTTGACTTTTGACAGTTTAATTACAATATGTCTTGATGTTGCTCTTTTGGGTTCTATTTTGGGTCTTTTTCAGCCATTATTGCTTTAAATAGACTTTTTAAATAGACTATAAATAGACTTTATTTAATAGACTTTAGACTTCAGTTACTTACTCATTCCTGTCTGAGATTCCCAATGAATATATTATTCCATTTGATGCTACCTCGTAAGTTGTATAGGTTTTCTTCACTTTTTAAAATCTTTTATTCTTTTTCCCCCTCTGACTGTATAATTTCACATACACTATCTTCCAGCTCATTGCTTCTTTTCTCTGCTTGGTTGAGTCTTTTGCTGGAGCTCTCTCTTGAATTCATCAGTTCAGTCATTGTATTTTTCAGCTCTAGGCCTTCTCTTTATTTACTTTTTTATTTGTATGGTTTCTATTTCTGTATTGAGCTTCTCGCTTTGTCCAGGCATTGTTTCCTTAATTTTGTTTAGTTTTTGGTGTGTTCTTATAGTCCCCTAAACTTCTTTAAGAAGATTATTCTGAATTCTTTGTTAGAGAGTTTATAGATATCTATTTCTTTAGCGTCAGTTATCAGAAGCTTTATTCATTCCTTTGGTGCTGTCATGTTACCTGAATTCTTTATGGTCTTTGATTCCTTGCATCCGTCTGCATATTTGAGAAAGCAGTCTCCTCTTTCAGACTTTGCAGGCTCATGTCAGTTGGGACAGACCTTTACTAGTCAGCTTCACTTAAGGTTTTAGATAGGTCATCAGGTAGCATCCGTGGGCATGTGGGGCTTGCTATTAGGGTCTCTAGCTGGGCAAGACCACTGCCTGTACTATGAGATTAAGGGGCAAGCCATTGTCTGGACTCTGCAGCAGTGCAGGCCGACTAGCTGGGCTATGCATTCAAACAGGGCAGCTAACTGTACAGGGCTGTTTGCTGTGCTCTGAAGTCACATGGGGCCTCAAGTTTGGCTCTGCAAATATCTCTGGCCCATGGAAGTTTCATGCTAAATTACCAGCAGAGTGGTGCCATTCACTGGACTTAGCAACTGGGCAAGGCTAACAGCTGGGCTCTGCAATTGTTCCTGCTTGGGTGTGGTCTCAGGCTGTGGTCCACCAAGATCTGAGTACTGGTTGCTGTGAGTTCCACCCCTTTTCTCCCTCTCTGATACCCAGTGGTCAGGCAGACTCCCCCAGCGAGATCCATGATACAGGATCACACAACACTGGGAGAGCTAGACGCTCACCTTGGTCTCTCTCCCCAGTGGAGAAAGTGCAGGCTCAGGCTTGCCCTCATGGTGTGGCTATGAAGCTTGGGAGAAGGACACTGTAGATGGAGTATAACAGTCCTCTTACTCTTCTAATGCAGTCTTCCTTGATCTCTGCTATCCAGGAGGTACTTCAGTCTAACCCCTGAGTTTGGGGATTTTCTCAATTGTGTCTTGTTTATGAATAGTTGCCAGTTGGTTATTGTGCGAGAGACGGAAGTCAGGAACAACCTATGTTACCGCCTTAACGATGTCATCATTTTTCACATCTCTATTTTTAATTAAATATTTATTCTCATTATTATACATTTGGTTGCACCTAGTCATAGTTGTGGCACACAGGATCTTTGATCTTCATCGTGGCATGTAGGGTCCATGAGAACTCTTAGTTGAAGCATGTGGGATCTAGTTCCCTGACTAGGGATTGAACCCAGGGCCCCTGCATTGGGAGTATGGAGTCTTAACCACTGAACTACCAGGGATGTGCCACTTAGCATCTCTCTTGATGTAGTCCACTGGTCTGTGTCTCATATAGAGACTGCCCAGCTAGATCTGTCCCTCTCAGTATGTCTTATATGTACAAAGACGCCAAAGGTAAAAAGGAAGACAGGTGACAGTCCCTTCATTCCTCAGAAAGGGAAGGTAAGAAGAGCACCAGCACCACAGATGCACAAAAATCACACCTTCTTTGAAGACCTGGACTCAGGCATAGGTAAAGCCCCAGAGTCCAACCCACCACCAAAGGGAGGATAGGCCCTTGGGAAGGCCAGAAGTCAAGCTGGCTGGGGATGAAGAGCCAAAATGAAGACCACTTCAAGAGGAACAGGAAGCTGGAAATTAAACATGACCTAAGGCATTCTTCTCTGATTACATACAGACACATACCTCACTTTCTGACTTCAGTCACATCAGTTTCTCTCTCTTTATCACCATGAATAAACTATAGAGTGCAGAGAAGGAAACAGAGCACACTTCTTATGATTCTAAACATGTCTGAATAACCAACAAGCTACCTTATATTTATAATTTCACAAGTGAATTTAGCATTGAAATTAGTGACATTAGGAAAAAAGCAATTTTTATAATTTCATGATTTGAGATATTACCTTGAACTAACTGAACACATAATTGGTATTCAATAAGTTTATTAATTACTTAGCTTCAATATAGCAGGTCAAATGATATATCCAGATATCTATTAACCAGTAATAGTAAATGCCCAGTATAAAGTAATTTAGGGACTTCTTTGGTGAACCAGTGACTAAGACTCTGCACTACCAATGCTGGGGTCAGGGAGTGAGTGAATGTCGCTCAGTCTTGTCCAACTCTTTGCAAGCCCATGGACTCTACAGTCCAAAGGAATTCTCCAGGCCAGAATACTGGAGTGGGTAGTCTTTCCCTTCTCCAGGGGATCTTCTCAACCAGGGATCGAACCTAGGTCTCCTGCATTGCAGGCAGATTCTTTAACCAGCTGAGCCACTAGGGAAGTTCAAGAATACTTGAGTGGGTAACCCATCCCTTCTCCAGTGGATCTCCCTGACTCAGGAATCAAACTGGGGTCTCCTGCATTGCAGGTGGATTCATTACCAACTGAGCTATCAGGGAAGTGCCAGGGGTCAGGGAACTAGATCCCCAATGCCACCACTAAGAATTCACATGCCACAACTAAAGAATCCACATGCCTCAACAAAGATGAAGACCCTACATGTCACAACTAAGACTCAGTGAAGCCAAATAAAGAAATATTATTAATTAGTTTCTATAGTAATAGTTTTTTCTAATCTGTCAACACAGATATTATAAAAGACATCTATTAAATTAAGGAATTTCCATTCATTTCATCAAAAGAAATCCAAAAAATATTTGTGAGATGAATGCTTTCTACATTTTGTTTTATTAGAAATCACAGCTAAAAGAGCTGTGGGTAGAGATTACTATTCAGTTTAGTTATGTGTTCAAGAAACAAAGCCCGAGTCTAGTCACTCTTAACTTAACTGTCCTCTATAACTTAATGAAGCAATTTTATTGTTGTGCCTTAACATCATGGAACAATTTCAGTGTTAAGTGATACACAGTATGTTTTCCCAAGATTTTAAACATGTGAGTAGTCACTTTGTTCTTTACCTTATCAGATTTCTGTTGTGAATCTAGCCAAAATTTTATGACTAACACATATTTCTAAGCCAGCATCTAATCAGAATTACGTAAGTTACAATGTAACTCAAACCAGAGTATTCTAAAAACCAAAACACAGATCTTCCCAAAGTGGTATCTGTTAGTAAAACCAATATGTATGTTTAGTTAAATCTATTCTTTATTCTAGACATATATTTATTTCAAAGTCAATGCACTTTAAGCCAGTCTCCAAAATGCTTCTCTTAACCACATTTTTATGTTCTAAGCATGATACATTATTTAAATGATACTCTATTACTGACGATGTGGATGCAAGAGGATTCTAGAACACAGAGTCATTGAAAATTAAAGGTATTCTGTATCAACCAGGATCAGCACTTTATAAAAATAGACATGCATGACATACACACCCCCAAGAAAAACAATTCTCCACACATCCCATTTAATTCCACAAACTAGGTAGTCAAACAATGAATCTATTCACCACTGAATAAATAGGAAGAAACACAAAATAGCTCTTTATATTTCACAGGAGAGTTTTGGATCCTATAACTTCATTTCTTTTTCCCTCTTTTTAACCAGTTCCTATCATTTGAATACTAATCAAAAGGTTAGAAAAGGGGAAAAGATGAAACATTTTATAGTTTTTTAATTTTTTAAGAAAAAATATTAACAATAAAAATAATAAATAATAAAAATTAAGAAAAAAAACTTGTCTAACTGTGGAGGAATTACTGATCATCTATTACATACCAGACACTGTCTTAGGCTCTTTATCTCATTTGAATCTCTGTGGCTCAGGTGGTAAAGAATCTGCCTGAAGTGCGGGAGACCCAGGTTCAAACCCTTGGTCAGGAAGATCCTCTGGAGAAGGAAATGGCAACTCACTCCAGTATTCTTTCCTGGAGAATTCCATGGACAGAGGAATCTGGCAGACTACAGTTCATGGGGTCACAAAGACTCTTACATGACTTAGCAACTGAACAACAACAAGACTACAAGAGTTCAGGTCTCCCACCTCTTAATCTCACTCCTGTCACTTATTCCTAAGAGCACTTTCCTTGACCTCTCATTCCTGGCATAGATATCCATGCATTTTTGCTATAATTTTTGTACTGCCTTTTTAGTGATGGGACTCCTCACTTGAATTTCAGCATAGCTCACTTTGGTAGGTCTTTCTCAACAAATTCAGGGAGATAATTAGTCCTCTTCGGAGCTGGTTTAAGTAACTATTTTCTCATTTCCTCCAAGGAGAAAAAGAAACGAAAATGTTAGTCACTCAGTCATGTCCTATTCTTTGCAATTCCATGGACTGGGGTCTGCCAGGCTCCTCTGTCCATGGGCTTCTCCAAGCAAGAATACTGGAGTAGGTAGCCATTCCCTTCTCCAGGAGATCTTCCCAAACTAGAGATCAAACCTGTGTCTCCAGTACTGCAGACAGATTCTTTACTATCCGAGGAGAGTGTAAGAGAATGAAGATAATTTATTACATTTAAAGGATGTCTCAGGACATTAGGACTTAATTCCCTCTCAGGACCCTATTGAGAAGGCTGGTAAAGTGTCTTCTATTTAGTCTGTGTCCACTCTACGTACTGTTCCAGGATCATAACATTTTCATATTTTCAGTATTTTCAGATACCTCTGGATTTTGTTTTTGTCCTTTTATATCTAGTCCCTGTCACTTAATCAGTACAGCCCTTTTACTCATAGTCTTTGGAGAGTCTTGTGACAAGATACAAAAGAGAAGATACCCATAATTCCCAGAGCTGGAGAGGACTCCATAGTACAGACAACAGGTCTTGGCAACAAAATGAAGAATGAGGACTGTGGACAAGAAAGCTTTCCCTGTTCCTTCCCCAGAAAAGGAAGTAACTCCTGAGTTCTGAACTGAAGGTGAGGGACGGGGTGGGGGTGGGGGTGGGGAGCGGCAGCTGTTGCCTCTGAAAGGAGCTTCCCAGCCTGGATTCCAGACACTGCACTTGTGTGTAAGCAAAAACTGAGGGAAAAAATGGTGGCATGAATAGGCATGCATGGCTATTGGCAAATTTGTAAAATATCTTAGCACCTCAAATGTAATCTGGAAGCCAGAGGAAGCCTCCGGCTCTGAAGGGACCATGCAGGCCAGTAGAAAGGATGTCCCATCACTGAAGACTGTGGATGTCCAACCAGTAACTCCCTCACCTACTCTCTGCAAATCCCAAGTCTTAATGCCATATAAGATGCCAGAACTCAAGCATAACTTTGGGGAGCAAGGACATGAAACTCCAGAAAGAGCCAGGGTAAAGTTTCTTATCAGTAGAACAGAAAGAGGGGTCAAAGTAAACACAAAAACCAACTAAAGAAATGCTCAAATTTTGCACCAAGATCATAACCCTGTTGGCCTTCAAGGCAATCCCATATGTTACAAGCACAGGTCTATTTATTTACTTTTCTCATATGATTAAATTACAACTTACAAAAGTAGGTTGCCATGGCTAGTAAGAGGCAGGCCTAAGATCTAAGGCTTCCTGGTTTAATTTATATCCTATCTACATTCTGAAAAACAACTTATCTCTGGTAAAGTTAACTCACCATGGAAGATTCAACTTTTAATTTCCAATAATTCTCAATCAAATAATTTACTTGCTAGAAGTTTATAAAAATGAAATGAATAAGTGGGCCAAATTTGTAAAATTCAAATAATGACCATAATGAAGAAACAACATCATTCGTAATTAAATAGCCACTTCCTTTTTTCCAACAGACAAAATCTAAGTGTTAGCAATATATTGATAATGCATTATCTTTAGTGTGTCATTTCAGCATTTTGAATGTCACTAGGTTCATGAACGGAGAAGGTGATGGCACCCCACTCCAGTACTCTTGCCTGGAAAATCCCATGGATGGAGGAGCCTTGTAGGCTGCAGTCCGTGGGGTCGCACAGAGTCAGACAAGACTGAAGTGACTTAGCAGCAGCGGCAGTGGCAGGTTCATGAAATTCTGTTTTATATGACCTAAAACAGTGATACTGACAGAAATTTCTGCCCCATTGGTCACAGAGGTAGTGGATCTCTGATATTGACCTATGATGTTTACATATTCAGGAGTATTTTAAAGTTTATGTATGCCTGTTAATATTTGCTCAGCATGTACAATGTCTTGCTGTATTTGAGAACAGAAAATGTATGTACATATCAAGACCTAAGCTTACAGAACAGCATTTTATTAAGCACAGTTTAAATTCATATACATTGAATACATCATTTATGCACTGAGAATATGCAAAATAACTGTTTAGTTTAGATTAGGTTAATTGGGAAAAGGTTTCCCGAGGAAATTAATTACCATTTCCATTTTGAAGTACTTGATAGATATAAGCAACGAAGAGAATATACACAGAGAGGGATGGAATTGAAGACGTGATTTATGGCAGGTTCAGTTGGCAAACTGCTCCTCTGAAAAGTATCCATCTACTCTTTTATTCAACAGACATGCACTGAAAAAGTTTATACTGAGAACAGTGTTAAGTGCTGAGAATACAGGGTCATGTAACACAGCATGCCTATCTTCAAGCTTATAGTTTCATAGAATACATAGGAAAGTTAAAATACACTAGAACATAATAAAACATTTTTTAAAGAAAAAAAAGATTCAATTCATTTCCGAGAGTTGTAGGACACAGGTAGGAAACAGAAATGAAATTACGATAAAGGGTCTAGTGAGGATTAGCTAATAATAGTAAATACTCTCTATCTCCTTCTTTCTTCATCAAGCTTCTCTAGAAAGAGGTCTGCATTTGTTGCCTCAACGCCACCCATGCTTTAACTCCTTGCAATCTGGCTTCCATGTCTGTGGTTCTATTATTCTATACAATCTGAAGTCCTCAGTGACCCCTGGGTGGCACAATCCCTAGGTCTTTGCTCAGCTTTCATTCTCTAGAGTGACCCCTTCTTTAACAGCTCCCTTCCATTCCAGAACATTTCCTTTGCACGCTTTCCTGTCACCCCTGAGACCTCCAAGGTCTCAGCTAACTCTCCTTCATTCCCCACCTCCTCATTGTAGGCATACCTCAAGTTCTGCACTCCATCATTTTCCCTCTTCTCTTCACATGTGCTCTCTGTCCTCTGGCAATGTTACCTGGCCACATGAGCTCCATTCCACATGGATAATTCCAAATTCCATTTCTAGAATCCTCATTTTTCCTCAGGTCTTCCAGTATCTAGAATTTGATTGGAAAAATTCTACTTTGATACATGACTGTGGTACCTAGGTATCAATCACATTTTTAATTTTCTGTATTTTATGATGCTTTGACATCTGGAGCCTTGCTGATTTGAGAGAGACTATCCCTCCCAGGGCTAATTCATCTCAAGACATAGCAAACTACTTACCAGTGAGCATGCCATTTATGTGCAAACCGACCAACTCCAGGTTCACACTCCAACCCATCTCTTACCAGACTCCAGCTGCCCAGGATACTATTCTCCTGCCCTAAATCGCAGGGCCAGAGGAGCCTGACGGACAACAGACCATGGGGTCGCAAAGAGTTGGACATTACTTAGTGACTGAGAACACATACATGCATGTATGCCCTAAATCATCCCAAGGCCGGGTACTAGACAACGAGAGACAACTGACTATATTCAAACCAACAAATCCTAGCCTACTCAGCTGCTTACCTAGCCTCTCACATTCCTTTCCTTAAAAGACCACAATAGAGGCTTTGGCCCAGGCTCTCCTCTCCCTTCTTCTGCCTCCTGACCAACCCTGATCTTTCACCATGCAGACCTGAGTGGGCTTCTCAGGAGTTCAGTGGGTAAAGAACCTGCCTGCAACACCCAGGAGACATAGATTTGATCCCTAGGTCAGGAAGACCCCCTAGAGAAGGAAATGGCACCCCGATCCATTATTCTTGCCTGGGCAACCCCATGGACAGTGGAGCCTGGTGGGCTTCAGTCCAGGGGGTTGCAAACAGCTGGACACGACTGAGCGCGGCACACCTGAGGGCCACACCATGCTTCCTACCTCTAGACATGTTAGGACACAAGTTTTTCCTTCATAACAATCATCCCCATGTCTGGGTATCTTACCATACATGATTAGGACAAATTCAGAGTATGTTTTGAAATATAATTGAACCTATGTTTCTGAAAAGAAACTTCACATCCTCCAATGCTCTTTATATCACTATCATGACCCTTGAAGTCAATAAGAGTCAAACCTTCAAAGCCACTTTCAGCATTCCCTTCTCTCTTGCCACATACATTTTACCACTTGTACAACTTCAGCAATTATATCTACACAATTACACCTGCCTCCTTTCTATTGCCACAGCCTTGATGTGATCTTCCACTGTCTCTCACTGAGATTATTATAATAGCCTCCCAACCAAGCTTCCCATCCTCTGCCTCTCCCAGATCCAACCTATCCTACAAAACGGGACCAGATTTATTTTCCAAAAGTCAGTTCCAATCATATTGCCTGCCTATCCAAAAATCTTCACTGACTCCTCATTCATTGCTCACTGTGTAAAAATTATATCCTTAGGCTAATTCAGAAGATATATTCCAAGAGACTGAAGACCCAAAAGAAATCAATTAATTGTTTTTTTTTTCTTAAAAGCTAAAGGAAAAAAAAACAGAATTAATTGAATGAACATTGTTGGTATCTATTGCCATTTTCCATTTTTGTTAAGATACTGCATTACCATAAATGGAACACAATTATATATACCGGTAATCATATATCTCCAATCACATACTGAAGACAGAGGTAGAAACACTTTGTTAAGGATGATCAGAAAATGACACTGTTAGGGGTAAGAAGTCAGAGCATCTCCTACCTTTCCTGGTTATGGAGTCTTAAAGAGTGAATTTGGGGTTTTGCCCATATTCACTGATTCCACATTTCTAGGAATACTACTATTCTTCTTGACTATAAACTTTTTATCCCAGAGTCTAGAGGTAATTTTGCACTCAAATATTAATACCATAGACCTAGTCCAAAATTTATATTATAATCTCAAAACAGGGAACATCTGTTCACATGAAAATGAATAATGTCCTGTGATACAGTCTTCCAGAAGAGTGTAGATCAACAACAGGTTCTAGCTAACAATTTGTCTGTGTTGGCTTGACAATAAAACCATACATAGTAATATGGTAATGCTTAAGTCCATTAAAGCAGGAAACATGCATATGCCTATGTAGTATAGGTTATAAAAGAAATCCCTACAACCAAGCTAGACATTTGTTTTCCTTTTTCTTTGGTATTCACTTTTTTCCCCCTAGCCAGACAGAGGGTGGTAATGGTTATAAATAATTTGTGGTAAAGCTTTGCCTTTTATAAGAGAATGAGAAGTACATGATAAACAATGTATAAGCTGTGATGTATGCAGAGCACATTCCAGATTGAAAAGAACAAAACATGTCCCACCATCTCCCCCATCCCAAGTTCAAAGATTTGTGCAAACTATAGCAAACTACTATTGTACAGAGTTGTAGCATGAGAGAGAGTCACACTGAGATAATAAAGCAGAAATCTATAATATGGAATTGTTCCAAAGGCTGGTGATGCCTGGATCTGTCCTGAGGTATCTGATGCTCCACATATTTTCAAAGGGGCCCCCAACATCCGTACATGTTCCTGTCTTCCATTTCAGTATTTTGTGATCACTCCTTGGGGTGTGCTAAGGAATTTCACAGTCAAAACAATTGTTTGACCATATGGTTACTATCTCAGAAAATACAAACTAAAAATTCAGATCAACTAAAGTGAAAGAAACTTAAAGCAGCAGGCATTTGAGTATAGTTTTTTCCAAATGATATTTTACAATGATTGCATATCATAAAAGCAGAAGTCACTTAAGTGAAGAAAAATATGAGACTTCTCTCATGATTATTATGTGCACTACAGGTGATTTTATTTATTAATGTAGAGTATTTCTCTTATTTCAGCAAGCTGTCTTATCCTATCTTAAAAGACAGACTTACGTTGATTCATATTTTAAAAGAAGAGGGAGGGAGGGGTGGAAGGAAGAAAAAACGGAGGGAGGGAGGGAAGGAGGTGGGAGGGAGGTAGAAAGAAAGGGAGAGATATCATTATACAAAAGTAATAAAAAGGTTTTTCCCTATTTATAAAATTTAACATCAATCCATTTAATTTTGTTGAGCAATTTGCATTGTGAAAAATTATATATAGTAAACATAAATGAAAT
The DNA here is from genome assembly GCA_007570785.1 of Antilocapra americana. Taxonomy (NCBI): domain Eukaryota; kingdom Metazoa; phylum Chordata; class Mammalia; order Artiodactyla; family Antilocapridae; genus Antilocapra; species Antilocapra americana. The sequence goes on from ML660200.1 coordinate 27,821,589, forward strand.
AAAAGCTGAAATCATCATTTCTCCCTTCAAAGTTTAGCCTGGAAATTGGAGAGACCTACAGAAGAGTGGAAAGAAATTCTACTATATGGGTAATCAGCATAACGTAAAAGAAAGTCCCATGAAGCACAGAAAAGGGACAAAAAGGATTTCTGGGCAACGGGCTCCCTGAGACTAGTTTCTAAGAACATGAGAAAGCTAACCTGATGAGCAGAGAAGAAGGTGAGCTTTTCAGGCTAGGGAGAAGCAAGCACGTAGCCTGGAACTGTATGTGAGAGAGGACTGCACTTGGAGGCACGGTGGGTGGGTGAAAAGTCTTTGAGGAGGTTTGGGTCTTGGACTGAGAGCACTGAGGACTGCCTAGGATGAGTTCCTCAGTGCATATACCACAACCACCAACGCATGCTTTCAGGTCAGATCTGCAGTGGTTATGAGCCCTCCAAGGTATTAAGATCACCGGAGAAGCTTTAAAAAAAATCCTTCCTCAGTCCCAGCTTTAGAGATTTTGACCCAATGAGCCTCAGCTGGATTCTGAGCATACTATCTCCCCAGACAAGTCTAATGTTCAACCAAAGTCAAGGACCAACAATAGGGCAGCTGCATTTTAACAAGGCCCCAGGTGATTCTGATGCTCATTACCTTTCTATAATTGTGCCCTGGGGTTTGGTGCAGCACAAGTTAAGTGATATTCACCATAGCAATTGTCCTCAAAGTATAATCTCAGGACCAGTAGCATCAACATGGCCTGGGCTCTTGGTAACAATTCGAATTCTTCAATCCCAATCTAGACTGACTAGATGAGAAACTTCAGGGGGTGAGCCCAGCAACCAATATCCTGCAGGAGATGCTGATAGACTTCAGTTTGAGAACCACTAACTGAAGAGAAACTGCTGTATTGGGTGTGCATGTTGTGTGGCAAGGGGGAAAGGAGGGCAGGCTCCTCTGTGCATGAGATTCTCCAGGCAAGAATATTGGAGTGGGTTGCCATTTCCTCCACCAGGGGATCTTTCTAACCCAGGAATCAAACCCACATCTCTTATGTCTCCTGCATTGCCACCAGGCAAGCCCACACTGGTAAGCCTAGTGTAAGAAACAGCATCGTTATGGATGGATTGGTTTTCTTATGAGGGCATGGGCTAGCAAGCTCTATTTGTAACAGAGAAAAACATATCAGGATACAGCGTCATGTGAGTTAATTCAGCCCAGAAGCCAGTAAACTTTGGATATGACTTTGACTACACCCTTTATCTTCTTATTCGGGCAGCTTCAAAATTCTTTATAGAATAGATTTCTAGACTTGGCTACAGATACAACATCCCTTCAGTAAACAGAATGCTACAAAAAAAAAAAAAAAGTGACCTAGAAGGAGCAGCTACCTCTAGCTTAAATGTATGTTCAGACCAAGCCCATGTCATAGGTACTAGTTTGGAAATTGCAGCACATAATTCTTAATTTGAGAAGACCTCCCCAAATAAACCTAATGGGAATATGGGGCCACAACCTGACAGTTTTTCCAAGGAGACTGACGTATTTTTAAAATGTAAAATTTCCCTAATTTTGTAGAGGTAATTCTGTCTATTTATGTTTTATTAAATAACAACTCAATAGTTCTGGGGAACACCTGTGATTAAACATATTATTTCTACATTGAATATATAAATATTTACATTAGCAGAATAAAAAAAGACCAGAAGAACCTTACATTCACTTCATGTTTTGCTGTAAAATAAGTTCACATCCAGGTTCACAACCAAATTGAGAAGCAAAATTTTTACATTTTTCAGAACTTATTGACTTTCGGAATAATGGATAAATGATTGACAACCTGTGGTATATCTCCCTTTAAGGAGTTTTGAATCCTATTATGTTACTAAATCCAAAATCCTCACATCTAATGATCAGGGTCCAAAAAAGCACTTAAGTCCATTTGCTCAAATCATAGAAGGGCATAAATTATTTCAAATTCTGCTATCACACTTTAGATTTGTATTGATAATACAAAAATATGTGTATGAGTGATGGTTTTTATTGTGATGATTTTTAAGCTATCGGTATGAAAAACTGTCAAGTGAGAATAAAATGTCATTCACCAACTTATTTGAAAAGTGTTTTCCAGGGTTGATAGAAAAGTTAGAATAAGTTATTTGTTTGTAAATTAAAGAAAATAAGACTTCAAAAAATCATTTAAATTTTAGCTCCTAAAAACTGTTAAAAGGTAATCACTGAGCATAATTCTGGCACACTCACTTTTTTTTTTTTTTTTTTTGAGATGGTTTAGAAGAGAAAGCTCTTCAAAACCTGCCAGGGCCCCAAGCACTATAATACCTGATTGAGGAATAGAGCAGTCAGGTGGATGGATGCAAACATTTCACATGATCAAAATGGAAGAGTGTGCTGGGATTTCTTTGGTATTATTATGGATAACGTTCCTAGCTAGTTACATTTTCGACTTGCCCAACTATCTACCTCCACTGGAGAAGGGATAGACTACCCACTCCAGTATTCTTGGGCTTCCTTTGTGGCTCAGCTAGTAAAGGATCTGCCTGCAATGCACGAGACCTGGGTTCAATCCTTGGGTTGGGAAGATCCTCTGGAGAAGGGAAAGGCTACCCACTCCAGTATTCTGGCCTGGAGAATTCCAAGGAATTTACAGTCCAAGGGGTCACAGAGCCAGACACGACTGAGTGACTTTCACAACTATACAGTTATGTTCAGAATATCTTTGTGATAATTGTGTAGGGATCTCATAGGTATTTATTCACTCATGAACCTTTATTTATTAAAGTGATGATTGTGTGCCAGAAAGAGCACTAGGCCCTGAGAAGGCTTAGCTCTGTTTATAATACAGTGGAGAGATGTAAATTGTCCTGCAGGAAATGAATTTAAGTCAGAAAAAAAATGGAGGTTTTTTTGTTGCCACAGACATCACATTTTCTTAACTTGCTCTGCATGCCTTGACATGATTTGGGATTTTTACCTTTGGATGAGGTGAGCACAGAATGTAGCTAGTAAAAATAACTACCATTTATTAAGCATTTTGTACCAGGCCCTTTGCTAAGCTCAGCTACATAATTATTTCATACTATCCTCATAGCAACTCTATTAGGCAGGTACAATTATTGTTCCTAACTGACAGCTTAGAAAACCAAAGATCAGAGAGTATAAAGAACATTTTCACACAACTAAGTACAGGCCTGTGCATGCGTGCTAAATCGTTTCAGTCATGTCCGACTCTGTGTGACCTTCAGGTTCCTGTCCAAGGGATTCTCCTGGCAGGAATACTAGAGTGAGTTGCTATGACCTACCCCAGAGAATCTTCCTGACCCAGGTATTGAACTTGTGTCTCTTAAACCTCCTGCATTGGTAGGCACATTCCTTACCACTAGCACCACCCGAGAAGCCCAGGTATAGGCCTGTGCTATGCTGTGCTTAGTTGCTCAGTCATATTCAACTCTTTGAGACCCCATGGACTACAGCCCTCCAGGCTCCTCTGTCCATGGAGATTCTTCAGGGCAGAATATTGGAGTGGCTTTCCATGCCTTTCTCCAGGGTATATTCCCAACCCAGGGATTGAACCCAGGTCTCCCACATTGCAGGTTGATTCTTTACCAACTGAGCTACCAGGGAAGCCCAAGTACAGGCCTATAATCCCTTAATTATTATTCCAAAATCCAAAAGCTCTGAAAACCAAATATGTTTTTCATAGTCACTCAGCATCAAATCCTATGCTGAACTATATAGCATCTTTATATTTCTCACTTAAGAAGAAAGTTCCTACAGAAATAGCAATGTACTCGATTAAGGAGTACCGTCTAGAGTCTGCTGGGATTATTAAATGATACATAATATATACAATGTATTATCTTTCTAAAATAAGAATAATTATAATTTATGAAGCACATCTAAGAATCTTAGATAAGAAAAGTAGAATTCTAGCTTATTCATCTCCAGGCTATTCTCACCAACAAATCCTCACAAACTTTTTTAACAAGCCTGTGGTACTCAGGTGCCACGTAATTTATCATCAAACATAGAAGAAGGCACTATTAGTAATTACTCAGGGACAGAGAACAAACATTAGGACTATTTCAGACAAACTAGGATGTACATAGGCCATGCCACTTCAGTGGCCACGTGGCCACTAAAAAAGCATAAAGGCCCATTAATTATGGTGAAATCTCTGCATCTCATCTGGAGAGAATTTGCTACTTCAAGGAATGAGAGGGCCTCTACTATAATCTTTCAGAAGCTTTTAAGAAAGCTCTTAGGTTTTAGAAAGCTCCCTCTGGCCTAATGTGGATGTCCCATGAGTGTGAAAGTAAGTATAGCTACAAGGAGGTTACAAATCATATTAGGCAGAATGTGATTAAGACTCAAAAGAATAGGCACAGCCTATACTCAATTAAAAGCAATCAATAGATTTTCCATTGTATTATCAATTGAATATGGGAGATAATTGAGAACTCAGGACAATTCCCAGGTTTATGACTTGGAAACTTGAAACATGACTTTTCAAAATAGGGACCACAAGAAACATTAGCAGCTGTGTAGAAAATAGCCTGAGATTGTCAATTTTGAGGTGTCTATGAAATATCTCAAACTCTACTAGCAGAAAACTTTAAATAAAACTAGGTGAGAAACTAACCCTCATCCACAAGGACCTAGCACAATGCTTTAAACATGGCTAATGCTAAATCAAGATTTTTGTCTATTGTCTGCAAGTATTCCTGAGGTTTTCATTTCCCAGAATAATTAGCACTAGTCAGGGATTACTTATCTGTTAATTTTGACACGTTGATTGTAAATTTAGGCTGATTTTACAGGTAGAGTCCTTTTCATTTGTTTGTTTTCCTTATTTTTTTATTCTTTAATTGGAGGGAAATTGCTCTACAGTGTTTTGCTGGGTTTTTCCATACAACAATGCAATTCAGCTATAATATATACTACCATGTGTAAAACAGATAGCTGGTAAGAAGGTGCTACATAACACAGGGAGCCCAGCCAAGCAGTCTTAATTTGCTTTTTCTAAATGATCCTTTCTAGCAAGGTCGGCCCTTTCTACCAGTACTGACCAATGGATGCATTGGCAAAATCGTCTGTTCTAACCCAGGCTTCATCTTCCTGTCATTTAAGTAAGTCTGTAATGCCAGAAAACTTTGACCTTTCTTATATATCTGACAAAGTAAATCTATCAAGATAAATTATAAACAACTGAATTACGGGGGGAAGACTGTTAGATGTTCTATCTAGTACACTTCCAGTCGTCTCTACATGTCATTGTTTTATGAACTATTTTACAACTCCAATCACAGAAAATTAAAGAAATTCCAAAGATCCTTGTCTATAGAAATGCAAATGATTTGTGTCTAGTGAAAATGCAATTGATTATTGCCCTATTAATATATACCAGTTTTACACCTATTTGTAAATGGATTACGGCATTCCTCATTGCCTAAACACGCATGTTGCTTAAGTTTCCCTTTGAACAATGTATAACATCTTTCTGCTCCCTTAATTAGTTAATGAGCTAAATACAATCTTCAAGACATTCATTTCATATTTGTTTGAGAGTAACGAGTTTGCAATTATTTAAAAATTATCTTTTTACAAATAATAATGATGAAATGTGATTTAATAAGAACTTACTCTGTGCCTTTGTATATTATATATTTTAATTGTCACAAATACACTCTCTGATATTTTCTAGTATTATTATGATTATTTTACAGATAAGGAAACTTGAGCTTTACAAGGGCAAGTGGTTTGCCTGAACTCAGGCAGCCTGCCTAACTCCAAAGCCAAGGTTCGCATACACTGTGATACACTATCTTAGCTATTTACCAATATTGACTACTAAATTTATCAGAGGTCTCAATAATAAACTATAAATTTAAAAATACTCCTGATTTTTATAAATGATACATATAACAGAATGCCTATGACTATATTCATATTTTTCAAAAAGAAAGTGATTGCACAATTACAAGTTTTGACTTGCTACTGGATTACAGGAAAAAATTCAAAGTCCTGGCATACAATGCCCTTCCTAAGCTAATGTCTGTCTATTTTGGTGACTATAACTAGAGCTCTTTTCCACTAACTCCTGTGCTTTGACCACATTGAAAACACAAAGCTCCTGACATTTACACTCATGTTATTTTCTTGGCCTGGCCTTAATGCTTTCCCCACTTTGTACCTCTGATATACCTATTCATACTTTAAAACTAAAAATAAGCATCACCTACTCATGCTGCATTTCCTGACTTTCTCGTTGCCCTTATGTTCCAGCAGCATCCCATACTATAGCAAACTTTGCTACAGGATGACATCGCCTTTCGATTATCTGTGTACTTGTTTATTTTTAACCACTTTGGGAAGAAAAAGTTTGTATTTTTTTTATAATCTTAAAACTTAGAGCAGTACTTGGTGCTCAAAAAATGTTTAAGTAATGAATTCATTAATTGAAATGATAAGATTTCTTTTTCTTCCTTTTAAGCTATCATTATGTTCTTAGAAACAACCATCATTTTATTGGTCTTCTCTAAAGAGAAATGGGGGCTTAAGAGCCACCAAGTCACAAAGCAACAAAAAGGCCTTTATCTCTGCCCTTAGAAGCCTATAACTGCTTTCTTATCCTTTCTGATTACTTCTCCAGAAATTTTTTTTTCTGTTAAAATACTATACATCTCATTCTCTGTCACTCCCTTCTCCTCCTGCCTTCACCCTTTCCAAGAATCAGGGTCTTTTGAGGGAAAACTATTTTTTTTTCTCTTACACTGAAAATAGGAAGCAACTTTTGTTAACCTTGGTGAGTCAGCTTCCATCTTTTATACAACATACAAATTAGAGATACCAAGGGAACATTTCATGCAAAGATGGGCACAATAAAGGACAGATATGGTATGGATCTAACAGAAGCAGAGATATTAAGAAGAGATGGCAAGAATACATAGAAGAACTATATAAAAAAGATCTTCACAATCCAGATAATCACGATGGTATGATCACCAGCCTAGAGCCAGACATCGTGGAATGCAGAGTCAACTGGGCCTTAGAAAGCATTACTATGAACAAAGCTAGTGGAGGTGATGGAATTCCAGTTGAGTTATTTCGAATCCTGAAAGATGATGCTGTGAAAGCGCTGCACTCAATATGCCAGCAAATTTGGAAAACTCAGCAGTGGCTACACGACTAGAAAATGTCAGTTTTCATTCCAATCTCAAAGAAAGGCAATGCCAAAGAATGCTCAAACTACCACAAAATTGCACTCATCTCACATACTAGTAAAGTAATGCTCAAAATTCTCCCAGCCAGGCTTCAACAGTTCATGAACTGAGAACTTCCAGATATTCAAGCTGGATTTAGAAAAGGAAGAGGAACCAGAGATCAACTTGCCGACATCTGCTGGCTCATCAAAAAAGCAAGAGAGTTCCAGAAATACATCTACTTCTGCTTTATTGACTACACCAAAGCCTTTGGCTATGTGGACCACAACAAACTCTGGAAAATTCTTAAAGAGGTGGGAATACCAGACCACCTGATCCAGATCTGCCTCTTGAGAAACCTGTATGCAGCTCAGGAGGCAGCAGTTAGAACTGGACATAGAACAGACTGGTTCCAAATAGGGAAAGGAGTTCATCAGGGCTGTTTATTTAACTTACATGCAAAATACATCATGTGAAATGCTGGACTGGATGAAGCAGAAGCTGGAATCAAGACTGCCTAGAGAAATATCAATAACTTCAGATACGCAGATGACACCACTGTTATGGCAGAAAGTGAAGAAGAACTAAAGAGCCTCTTGATGGAAGTGAAAGAGGAGAGTGGAAAAGTTGGCTTAAAACTCAACATTCAGAAACTAAGATCATGGCATCTAGTCACAGAACTTCATGGCAAATAGATGGGGAAACAGTGGAAGTAGTGGCAGACTTTACTTTTTTGGGCTCTAAAATCACCGCAGCCATGGTAACTGCATGGCTGCAGATGGTGACTGCAGCCATGAAACTAAAAGACGCTTGCTCCTTGGAAAGAAAGTTATGACCAACCTAGACAGCATATTAAAAAGCAGAGACATTACTTTGCCAACAAAGGTCCACCCAGTCAAAGCTAGGGTTTTTCCAGTAGTCATGTATGGATGTGAGAGCTGGACTATAAAGAAAGCTGAGCACCAAAGAATTGATGGTTTGAACTGTGGTGGCTGGAGAAGACTCTTGAGAGTCCCTTGGACTGCAAGGAGATCCAACTAGTCCATCCTGAAGGAAATCGGTCCTGAATATCATTGAAATGATTGATGCTGAAGCTGAAACTCCAGTACTTTGGCCACCTGATGTGAAGAACTGACTGATTGGAAAAGACCCTGATGCTATAAAGATTGAAGGCAGGGGAAGAAAGGGATGACAGAGGATGAGATGGTTGGATGGCATCACCAACTCAATGGACATGAGTTTGAGTAAACTCCAGGAGTTGGCTATGGATGCAGAGACCTGGCGTGCTGCAGTCCATGGGGTCACAAAGAGTTGGACATACTAACGCATATATATGGAATTTAGAAAGATGGTAACGAGAACCCTGCACGAGAGACAGCAAAAGAAACGCAGATGTATAGAACAGTCTCGTGGACTCTGTGGAAGAGGGCAGGAGTGGGATGATATGGGATAATGGCATTGAAACATGTTAATTATCATATGTGAAATCAATTGCCAGCCTAGGTTTGATGCTCAGAGCTGGTGCACCAGGATGACCCGGAGAGAGGGAATCGGGATGGAGGAGGGAGGGGGGTTCTGGAAGGGGAACATATGTATACCCATGGCGGTTTCATGTCAATGTATGGCAAAACCAACACAATAAAGTAAAGAAAATTAAAAAAAAAAAAAAGAGTTGGACATGACTGAGCGACTGAACTCAACTGAACAAATGAACACTAAATTAATACTATTTCTCTATGCCATTTACAAGTAATGATGCCATACTCAAACCAATAATGACATCAAAATTGAAATTCTTAAACAATTACTAAAGCTGCCTTTATTATTACTTCATTTTGTATTATTCTACTACAAGAATATAGTAATACTCAAATGCTGTTGTCAAATTTACTAAATATGCTAAATCTGTATAATCTTTGTTAATTAATTGTTATCTATTTATTATTTTTTGGTAATAACATCTCAATAGCACTTAAAACATGCTAAGCTTCATAGTCTGTGCAGACATTTTATTGTTTAGAAGGATTATGTGTCTCTAAAAAGACCAAAGTACACATTGAAAACCAGTACAAGAACTGTGTTAAAGGGAACAAGCATCAGTCCATTGGGCAAATTGGAACATGTAGTGAAAATGGTGCTTTATCCACACATCTGGTTTGCTAATAATATATGCAAGTAAGAGTATTTCAAAACATCTCCTCTATAACTATTCTACTTAAAGAATGTCCTCAGTTTATCCAGTGGGAGTGGTGGAAGCCAGTATGGAGTATTCACATTAACTATAGATTAGGAACACAAAAGTATGGCTTTTAAAATTTTATCAGTTTCACCTTTAATGTCTATAGGTTTCAATTTATGGGCCAGAGACTAGATATGAAAGGCCCTATCACATGATAACACTCCAAAAAGTACCATCTACAGTGCTCTTTCTATGTATTATATATTCCTTTCATAAATTCCATAGTTTCCGGAAATAAGGGGATTTTGAGGGTGTTACAATAAGCTCCAGCTCTTCAAATTTATTAATATATGTTTGCATTTTAACATGTTTTCCCTATAAATTCATCCTACTTTCAACTGTAAAAGAGCCACAAGAACATACTGACTTCAGAACACATGGTATTAAGTGCAGTAGAAAGTTTGGTATTGTCCCAGAGGATTAGGACATTTGGTACAGAAGCCCTGTGCATAAACACTTCTTTATGAAGGGAATGAAAAAGGCCAGTTCTTGATAGGTTCTATTCTTTCATGCAAACAATGGCTGCATGTTCATATGGAAAACATAATGGAACACCTCCAATGGCACCTATCTCATAGTGTCTATGGTAGACAGTAATCATTATCTAAGTGACAGCTTATTATTAGGAAGTCACACTACAAAAAGAGCCTACATTGAAGTATCTAACATCTGGAACATTAACATGATTTTTGTAGTTTAAGGTCTTGACCCACTAGTATAAAATTGCAAAGGTGAGATTTTGAAAGGAAGCATTTCACTTATTAGTGGCTTTCTTCAGGTTGGTGAAGTCTCAGTCCTGACAAAATGATGATCAGAAAGTTAAAAGAAAATTTGGGTGGGGAGTGGGGGTACAAGAAGTTCAAAATGAAAGTGGAATAAGGGAAAGGTAGTCTGATTGGTGACCCTGTTTCAAATCTTGGAAATCGTAAAAGAGCTCTCATGTATAGGAAATAACACCCATTCAGAGAAAAGAATTATCATCACAGCCTCATTCAGTGTCCCAAGTAAGCACAGCACCAGCTTTGAGCCCAGAATTTATAATAAATAGACAGACCCAATGAAAAGAAATCAGCGAGTCTAAAGAGAAACATGTCATTTTCTTCCTTTACTCAGCCTCTTCTTCCTTCTTTTCTTACTTCTTCCTTCCTTCTTGCTTCCTTTCCTTTCTTTCTTCACTATATATTCATTGGCGTTTAGAGGAAGTAAATATTAGGTTGAAGCAAATATAATTCCAGCTTTTGACCATGAATTTTAAAATCATTTTAACTAGGCTCAACATATCTTTATTAACCAAAATGGGAACCATTACAATCAATACATTGTTGCCAGCAAGAAATAAGTTTGCTTAATCCTGTAGCATAAAAATCCATGCTTCTGTATTCAACAAACTCTTGGAAAGCATTTTCTGCCTCCCGCTGGTTGTGGAAGCATATTCCCCACAAAAAGTTGTTGAGATGCTTGAAGAAGTGGTATGTGGGTGGGAGAGGTCAGGTGAATATGGCAAATAAGGCAGAACTTTTGAGCACAGTTTGCCCAACTTTTGAAGTGCTGATTGTGCAATGTGCAGTCAGGTGTTGTCATGGAGAAGAACTGGGCTCTTTCTGTTGACCGCTGTTGGCTACAGACATTGCAGTTTTCGGGGCATCTCATCAATTTGCTGAGCATTCTTCTCAGATATTGTGGTTTCTCTGGGATTCAGAAAGCTGTAGCAGGTCAGACTGGCAGCAGACACCAAATAGTGACCATGACCTATTTTTGGTTTGAGTTCAGCTTTGGGAAGAGGTTTGTAGCATCTTCTTAGTCCAACCACTGAGCTGGTCACTGCTGGTTGTCATATAAAATCCACTCTTCAGTCACATACCACAATCTAATCAAGAAATAGTTCTCGTTGTTGTGTGGAAGACAACATTTCAAAATGACAGTTTTTTTGATTTGCAGTCAGCTCATGAGGCGCTCACTTATTGAGCTTTTTCACCTTTCCAATTTGTTTCAAATACTGAATGACCGTAGAATGGTTGACGTTGAGTTCTTAGGCAACTTCGACTACAGTTATAAGAGGATCAGCTTTGATGATTGCTCTCAATTGGTCACTGTCAACCTTGGATGCCAGCCACTCTGACCCTCATCTTCAAGGCTCTCATTTCCTTTGCATAACTTCTTGAACCACCACTGCACTGTAAGTTTGTTAAGAATTCCTGGGCCAAATTCCTGGGCTGTTGATGTTGTGAGTTGTCTTTGCTGTTTTACAGCCCATTTTGAACTCAAATATAAGAAAATCACTCAAATTTTCTTTTTGTTTAACATCATTTCCATAGGCTAAAATAAATGACAAGTAATGTCATTAGCAAAAATACATAAAGAGAGAAATGTACGTTAAAATGATAAATAATGTAACCACATTTATTTAGAATGCATTCCAATATCAAATGGCAAATTTCAACAATGCAAAAAATGCAATTACTTTTGCACCAAACTAATAGTTGCTTCAGGCAGCTGTCTAAATCATATCAGTTTTTCAAAAGTAAATTTTTTGAAAGCTGGTTTAGAGGTGTGCACAATAGGATGTTTTTGAATATCTAAAATTGTATAAACTAAAATGAAATTGTCAGGGGAGTGTGTAATTTCCTCAGTTCTGTCTCGCCACAGCAAAAATTTGAAGTGACAGAATGACCAGTGTTATAGCTCCATGTTACAGCTCAGTTTTATTTGGCAAGCAATGGAAAATACATCCTTGAGGAAAAAGAGCAAGTGGTCCCAAAAGATGAGAAGAGAAGAGAAACAAAGCCCTCAACTCAATTTTGGCTCTTCTTTTTATATGTTTTTTTTTTTTTTCCCTCCTGCACATGAGCCTGACCTATGTAAATTCAGCTAGCCAGGAGGGCTGTTTGTTTTACCTGAGGTTCTCACTCTGGTCCTCGGACCTTCTTTTGTTCTATTTTCCTGGGTTTTTGCCACCGCCAGTCTGGACTCCTTTTTCTTATTCTAACTACTTAACAAAATGAAAGACTCTGTGAAGCCATCCCCCTAAATATTGAAAATAAGCATTAAAATGTCTCAGTGAAGGTAAAGGGAACTGATATGCATTTATAGCAGTTAATTAGATAATATGAGTAGAAACAGTACACAGTGAATTTAGAGCTCATTTCAAAAACTGGGTAGACTTTAGTGCATCAGTGCTTCTAGGGAGCTTATCTCTTAACTACAGATGTGAAACCTAAAAGAATTTGATAAACCCTTTCTAGGCTCTATATTAAGAAAGGGACATTTTGTTTACTAAAGGTAGAGCATAAAAAAGAATATTCAAAGATTATGTGCATATATATACACATAAATGTATAGATCTAGAGTAAGAAATGGCAACTCATTCCAGTATTCTTACCTGGAAAACCCCATGAACAGAGGGGCTGGAGGTCTATAGTCCATGGGGTTGCAAAGAGTCAGACGTGACTGAGCATGCACACACACACCCACTGACAATATATAGATGCATGTGTGTGTGTGTGTGTACATATATATATGCATATCTGTGTGTTTGTGCTATGACTATACCCCTATCCCCATTCTGAGTTTTAGGAGGAAGAGCTGCCCCATAACTTTAGCTGCCATAAAGACTTGGCTATATTGCCATTTTCTTCATGAATATTCATTTCTTTAGGGAGAAAAATTTGCACACACTGCTGACAAAAGGGAGCCAGCTGGTGAGAGACACCATCCAAAAGAACAAATGGGTCTTACCAGCATTGTGGAAAGACTTTTCAACCTAGAATTGTAACTCCATTTATGGAATTTGAATGACAGATGAGTTTGTACTTACTTGTGAACTAAAGGGGTTCAAAATATGCCACCTCAAAGTATGCCATTCTGCACAGGATGACTTTGAACTGAAGGCAACTGAGAAAAAGTACAGACAGGCTGAAGCTTTCTGCCTTCTCCATATCTATTTATAAACAGAACACAAATGCCTCTTGTGAAGGTACCCCTGCCCCTTACCATACCAGGAAAGGAAAAACAATCTTATTACTAAAGACAAGATGGTACCAAAAGTCTATTTGAACAAGTCTTACCCTTATTTTCCATTAATTGACCCATATATTTGTCTTCTGATAATGTGGCATTTGTAGAAGTTCAAAGTCCTATTCCCTTATCTTATCACTTCTCTACAAAGTTATTCTTCACTAAGATGCTATACAAGCTCAAGTTCCAATCTCCTCTTTTGAGTTACCTATCTCTTAGTACTCCTATGTGAATGCACAATGAGCATATTTATAAACTCCTGTTTCTTTTCTCTTGTTAAACTATCTTTGGCCAGTCTAATTTGCAAGGCCTCAGTCAATGAACCTAAGATGAGTAGAGGGAAATACTTTTTTCTTCATGTGAATCCCATTGGGTCCTAGGATATTTATTTATCAAAATATTAAAACTGTCTACAATGCAGGATACCTGGGTTCGATTCCTGGGACAGGAAGATCCCCTGGAGAAGGAAATGGCAGCCTACTCCAGTACTATTGCCTGGAAAATCCCATGGACAGAGGAGCCTAGCAGGCTACAGTCCATGTGGTCACAAAGAGTCAGACACAAATGAGCGACTCCACTTTAAAACCAGAAATGTTGACAACTAGAACTCTTATTGGTGAGGAAAGTTGAAAGTCAAACATAAAAGAAGAGATTGGGAGCTTCAGCTTCCTGTAAGTACTCACCAACAACTTCTGGCTACATATCTAACCCGATCCAGTGACAAAATTAATCTTCTAGTAGCTGGAAACAATTTCTCCATTTAACACACATAAAGGTTCTTCTGTGCATTTAATGATTATTTCAAGAGATAATCAAGCATCCTTCCCTCCCCCAAAATACATCATGAATGTATCAGAAGCTTGACATACCTTACTTCCTTATAGCCTCATGACAATAGTGTAAGATACTGTAATCACCCCCACTTTACAGATAGGAAACTTGAGGCTTAACACAAATCACACAGCTGCAAGTGGTAGGGTTAATATGGCCTCACTGGCTATATTCTGGGTTCAGTTTCAGACCACCTCAATAAAGTGGATATCACATAAAGTTAGTCACACCAATCTTTTAGTTTCCCAGTGCATATAGAAGTTATGTTTCTACTATACTGTGGTCTGTGATAGATTTCTTCTTCTTGGGCTCAAAAATCACTGCAGATGGTGACTGCAGCCAGGAAATCAGAAGACAACTGTTTCTTAACAGGAATGCTATGACAAACCTAGACAGTGTGTTGAAAAGCAGAGACATCACTCAGTCAACAAAGGTCCTTATAGTCAAGGCTATGGTCTTCCCAGTGGCCACATATGGTTGTGAGAGCTGGACTATAAAGAAGGCAGAGTATCAAAGAATCGATGCCTTGGAACTCTGGTGCTGGAGAAGACTCTTGAGAGTCCCTTGGAGAGCAAGGAGATCAAACCAGTCAATCTTAAAGGAAATCAACCCCAATTCTCATTGGAAGGAATGATGCTGAAGCTGAAGCTCCAGTATTTTGGTCACCTGATGTGAACAGCTGACTCATTGAAAAACACCTTGATGCTGGGAAAGATTGAGGGCAGAAGTAGAAGAGGGCATCAGAGGATGAGATGTCTGGATGGCATCACCATTGCAATGGACATGAACTTGGGCAAACTCTAGGAGATGGTGAGGGACAGGCAGGCCTGGCATGCTGCAGTCCATGGGGTCACCAAGAGTCAAACATGACTGGGAGACTGAACAACTACAACATACTGTAGTCTATTAAGTGTACAGTAGCATTATGTTAAAAAAAATGTATATACCTTAATTACAAAATATAAAATAAAAATTACTAAAATAGTAGTATCAGAGATCACTCATCACAGCCCACCGTATCAAATGTAATAACAATGAAAAAAATTGATGCATTGTGAAAATTACCAAAACATGACACAGAGACATGAAGTAAGCAAATGCTGTCAAAAAAGAAAAAATGACTTGCTTAACATAGAGTTACCACCAACCTTTAATTTGTTAAAAACAAAGGAAAAGCAAACAAAGACAATTCAGTATCTGCAAAGTATAGTAAGGTATGTCTGTATTAAAACAGAATTATGAGGTATGTCTGTATTAAAACCAGGTCCATATAACATGTACTTCTAACCACTGCCTTCTCCATGTTGCCTACCATGCACGATAACAACATCCTTAACTTTACAAAGAAGATATTAGCATAATCTCCATGTAAAATCTTTTCCACCTATTTACATCCAGCTCAGTAAATTAATCAAACTGAGAGAAAAGTAAAGAAAAAGTTTAAAGGAAATTATAAAAATTGAGATTCTATTCAAATATTTCATAAAAATGACTCATCCACCCTCTTCCTCTGGCAAGTTCTCTCGCTCTTTTATAGAATCTAGTTTCCCTTTGCTGAGGTTACACTTCATTACTGCAGAATTCCTTGAAAATAAAAACATCCAACATCAAAGCAGAACTTGTTTCCTGACCTATTTTTGATGATCATTGGAAACAATGAGGTTTCTATGCATTTCTCTCTCCTTTATGTTTTTTCTTTGTGATTACTCCCATCTTTTGTAATCCATTACACCCCAAGGCAATTACTGCATTTGGTGAAATGCGTACGTAACTTTAAAAGGAATTTCCATGCAGAGTTACAAAAACTGAATGCCACATTTCTGAGAAAAGCACTCTTCCTTAGGGCATTGTGGATTAGCCTTTCCATGCTAACATGCTTGGATGGAGACAGTTTCTTTAGCAGTCCTAGAGTGCACTGAAAAGGCTCTGAACATAATTGTCCTTTTTAGATTAGTCCTTTGGTGACTGCCTAAGACAAGTTACATCCTATGTGCCGCGCTTCCCTAAACCCAGCTGTTGTTCATTTAGCCACTTAGCTAAGGAAGTTAGCCTTTCACAGAGATAGAAATTAAATGTAGATCAAACTGAAATTTCCCTGTGATCGTGAAGCTGTACTCACCTCTAATGAGGACCTATCAGACCTCTGGCCTAAAGCCCTGGATTTATAAGCCATTTGGGCCAGTTGCCACTGCCCAGAATCCACATCACTGTAAACGAAGTAGCCCTACCCTTCCCAACTAGTGTTATATTTTGTATATACAGACTGAAATATCAGTCAATTTGATGAAACAGTTAAAATTAAAGATTTTTGCCTTTTTATGTAACTGAATTAATACTTCCAAGAATTGGATTATTATATGTCTGTGGCAATTTAAGATACACTGAAGTCATTCAGAAGTACTTAATAAGTGAAAAACTGATGCCACTGCTGTCATCGGCATTACCACCAAGGGCACTGGATGGTGGGTGCCTTTGCCACATTGAGGATCACTTGGGTTGCAGGCACTGCTGCCACAGTGGTGGAGGGATGGAGAGGAAACAGGTTTCTGGGTACCTCAGCCATATACAAGTTGGTCAGGCTTGCAGGGGCCACCATCGTGGCAAGGGAGATCACAGCTGGGAGTACTCCCACGGTTGGACAGAGAAGGGTCATAGGGCTCACAGCCACTGCTCCCTAGAACCCTATGGTCACAGGCATCACTGTGGCCTGGAGACCACAGTCACATGTGCTACTACTCCCAGCACTATGGGGTTCTTTGGGGCTGCAGGCACAGCTTCCACAGCCAAGAGGCTGGGACTGTGGGCATAATCTCCATTCCCTGAGATCCTACCTGTCTATAAGTTCCAGTTTACCCACCTTCAGATGTACAGATGTGTGGATCTCTCAAGTGCCCTGCCGTGTTGGACATAGGAAATCTTGTTGAGTTACAGATATTTTAAAGATGGAGAATAATCTTTACAGAACAATATTGTATAGGAACCTGGAATGTTAGGTCCATGAATCAAGGTAAAATGGAAGTGTCAAATAAGAGATGGCAAAAGTTAATATTGACATTTCAGGAATTAGTGAACAAAAATGGACAGGAATGAGTGAATTTAATTCAGATGACCATTATATCTACTACCGTGTATAAGAATCTCTTAGAAGTAATGGAGTAGCCCTCATTGTCAAGAAAAGAGTCCAAAGTGCAGAACTTGGGTGCAATCTAAAAAATGACAGAATGATCTCTGTTCATTTCCAAGGCAAACCATTCAATATTAGAGTAATCCAAGTCAAGTCGCTGCCCCAACCACTAGTGCTGAAGAAGGTGAAGTTGAACAGATCTATGATGACCTACAAGACTTTCTAGAACTAACACCAAAAAAAGATTTCCTTTTCATCATAGGGGACTGGAATGCAAAAGAAGGAAGTCAAGATATACCTAGAGTAACAGAAAAGTTTACTCTTGGAGTACAAAAGGAAGCAGGGCAAAGGCTAACAGAGTTATGCCAAGAGAACACACTGGTCAGCAAACACCCACTTCCAAAAACACAAGCGACAACTCTACACATGGACATCACCAGATGGTGAATAGTGAAATCAGACTGATCCCATTCTTTGCAGTTGAAGATGGAGAAGGTCTATATAGCCATCAAAAACAAGACCAGGAGCTGACTATAGCTCAGATCATGAACTCCTTATTGCAAAATTCAGACTTAAATTGAAGAAAGTAGGGAAAACCACTAGACCATTCAAGTAGGACCTAAATCAAATCCCTTATGTCTATACAGTAGAAGTGACAAATAGATTCAAGGGATTAGATCTGATAGACAAAGTGCCTAAAGAACTATGGACAGTTTCATAACATTATACAGGAGGCAGCAATCAAAACCATTCTGAAGAAAAAGAAATGCAAAAAAGGAAAAATGGGTGTCTGAGGAGGCCTTACAAATAGCTGCGTAAAGAAGAAACGTGAAAGGCCAAGGAAAAACAGAAAGATATACCAGTCTGAAGGCAGAGTTCCAAAGAACAGCAAGGAGAGATAAGAAAGCCTTCCTCAGTGATCAATGCAAAGAGAGGAAAATAATAGAATGGGAGAGATAGAAATCTCTTTAGGAAAATTAGTAACACCAAGGGAACATTTCATGCAAGTTCAGTTCAGTCACTCAGTCATGTCCAACTCTTTGCAACCCAATGAATTGCAGCACCAGGCCTCCCTGTCCATCACCAACTCCCGGAGTCTACCCAAACCCATGGCCATCCAGTTGGTGATGCTATCCGGCCGTTTCAACCTCTGTCGTCCCCTTTTCCTCCTGCCCCCAATCCTTCCCAGCATTAGGGTCTTTTCCAATGAGTCAACTCTCCACATGAGGTGGCCAAAGTATTGGAGTTTCAGCTTCAACATCAGTCCGTCCAATGAACACCCAGGACTGATCTCCTTTAGGATGGACTGGTTGGATCTCCTTGCAGTCCAAGGGACTCTCAAGAGTCTTGTCCAACACCACAGTTCAAAAGCATCAATTCTTCGGTGCTCAGCTTTCTTCACCGTCCAACTCTCACATCCATACATGACTACTGGAAAAACCATAGCCTTGACTAGATGGACCTTTGTTGGCAAAGATGGGCACAATAAAAGATGGAAGGAGTATGGATCTAACAGAAGCAGAATATATTAAGAAGAGGTGGCAAAAATACACAGAAGAAGTGTACAAAAAAGATCTTAATGACTCAAAAAACAATGATGGTGTGATCACTCACCAAGAACCAGACATCCTGGCATCTGTAGTCAAGTGGGCCTTAGGAAGCATCACTATAAACAATGCTAGTGGAGGTGATGGAATTCCAGCTGAGCTATTTCAAATTCTAGAAGATGATCCTGTTAAAGTGCTGCACTCAATACACCAGCAAAATTAGAAAACTCAGCAGTGGCCACAGAACTAGAAAAGGTCAGTTTTCATTACAGTCCCAAAGAAAGGCAATGCCAAAGAATGTTCAGTCTACCACACAATTGTGCTCATTTCAATATGCTTGCTAGCAAAGTAATGCTCAGAATTCTCCAAGCTAGGTTTCAACAGTATGTGCAATGGGAACTTCCAGATATTTAAGCTGGATTTAGAAAAAGCAGAGGAGCCAGAGATCAAATTGCCAACATCCACTGGGATCATTGAAAAAGCAAAAGAACTTCAAAAAAACATCTACTTCTGCTTCACTGACTATGCTTAAAGCCGTGGACTATATAGATCATGATAAAATGTGGAAAATTCTTAAAGAGGTGGGAACATCACACTATCTTACTGCCTCCTAAGAAACCTATATGCAGGTCAAGAAGCAACAATTGTAACTGGACATGTAACAGTGAACTGGTTTCAAATCAGGAAAGGAGTATGTCAAGGCTGTATATTGTTATCCTGTTTATTTAACCTATTTGCAGAGTACATCATGCAAAATGCCAGGCTGGGTGAAGCACAAGCTGGAATCAAGATTGCCGGGAGAAATATCAATAACCTCAGATACGCAGATGACATTACCCTTATGGCAGAATGTTAAGAGGAACTAAAGAGACTCTTGAAGAAAGAGAAAGAGGAGAGTGAAAAAGCTGGCTTAAGACTGAACATTCAAAAAATGAAGATCATGAATATATGGTCCCATCACTTCATAATAAATAGATGGGGAAACAATGGAAACAGTAACAGACTTTTTTTTCTTGGGTTCCAAAATCACTGCAGATGATGACTGCAGCCACGAAATTAAAAGACACCTGCTCCTTGGAAGAAGAGCTATGACAAACCTAGACAGCATGTTAAAAAGCAGAGACATTACTTTGCCAACAAAGGTCCATCTAATCAAATCTATGGTTTTTCCTGTTGTCATGATTGGATGTACAAGTTGGACCATAAAGAAAGTTGAGCACCAAAGAATTGAAGCATTGATGTTTTTGAACTGTGCTGTTGGAGAAGACTGTTGAGAGTCCCTTGGACTGCAAGAAGATCAAATCAGTCCATCCTAAAGGAAATAGATCCTGAATATTCATTGGAAAGATTGATGCTGAAGTGGAAGCTCCAATCCTTTGGCCACCTGATGTGAAGAACTGACTCATTGGAAAAGACCTTAATGCTGGGAAAGATTGAAGGCAGGAGGGGAAGGGGATGACCAAGAATGAGATGGTTGGATGGCATCAGCAACTCAATGGACATGAGTTTGAGCAGGCTCCTGGAGTTGGTGATGGGCAGGGAATTCTAGCATGCTGCAGTCTATGGGGTTGCAAAGAGTCGGACACAACTGAGTAGCTGAACTGAACTGACCTGCCAATCACTCCAGCTCATCTGTCTCCCCTGAATGGTAGGCTGCCCACTCAACTCTTCATTTGTGTTAGCTTGCTAGGGCTACCATAACAAAACAGCACAGAATGGATGGTTAAAACAACACAAATTTATTTCTAATCACTCTGGAAGCTAGAAGTTGGAGACCAAAGTGTTGGCAGGGTTGATTTCTTTTAAGACGTCTTTTCTCAGTTTCTTGTCTTTACATTGTCCTCCTTCTGTGCTCTAATTTTCTTTTCCAATAAGAAATCAATTAAATTGGATGTGGAGCCACCCATTTTACATTACCTTTTCAAGACCCTATCCTCAAATATAGTCATTCTAGTACATTCCAAGGTACTGGAGTTAGGACTTCAGCATATGAATTTGGTAGGACACAATTCTGCCCAAGGCTAAACTAGGTACTCATTTTCTCCACCTGAATGAATAATGGGCATCTTATGACCAACACTGATCTTTATATCACACTTCATTCTTTCCCAGTCTGCAGAAAACATGCTTTTTTCTCACTGTTCTCCATCTTCATTTGGCTCTGTTCAATGTCTCTTCTTATCTAATACAGTACTCTCAGATACTTTCAAGAACAGTCCCCCATCATGCTTTATCTCCATATATCTATTGTTTATCTCCCACTAAAATGTAAGCAGGGCAGGGATTTTTTTTTTCTGTTCATTGTCTCATCCCCAGCATTAGGAATAGTTGACTGATATGTACCAGTTACTCAATAACTTGCTGCTGAATGAATAAATATAATTATAAAAACAACTCTATTAGATAAGTATGCTATTGTCTCCATTTAATAGATAAAGAAATAAAAACTCAGAAAAAAATGTCCCCTGGGATACAAAATCACCCTCAGTTGAGAACCACCAACCTGCATACTTGAAAGTTGAATAACAGAGAGCTACAGGAATATATTCAAGGCCATGACGCTGGAGTAAGGCATCTCTGGGAACAGTGCCAAATGATCTGAATCTTAGACTCATGTTCTTTCAATAAAGCCTCTCTTTCTCTCATTATATGTTACCACATTAAATAATTAGATGGTCATTTTATTCATTCAGCTTATAATAATGGTTATACTATTACATCATTAACAAACAATTTTTAAAACCCTAAAAAATAAATACATAATTAAAACTTAGGGAAAATATGTGACTTGCCCTAGGTCATAGAGGTAGTAAGGAATGCAACAAGGATTTGGATTCAGATAATCTCAGTCCAGACTGCTGATAAACTATAATGTTTCAGCATGGCAAATGCTATTTTGAGAGGAGCACAGAGCATACTGGAGCCCTTAGGATAGGCTCCTAAATCAGAAGTTATAATAGGAGACAACTGGTTAAAAAAAAAAAAAAAGTTATGTGGAAGAGAGTCCCAGGCTAAGATGGCCTCACATACACAGGCAAGACAAGATCCTAAACCAGACTGGTGCTCAGATATTAGTCAAATGAATAATTAACTAGACAATTAATATATTATATAAAACTAAACAAGTCAAAGCACATTATCATGGGAGAGGACTATAGCACTCAGCACTCCATTTATTCATAAAATCACTTAACTTGAAGAGAAGAATGAAGAACTGACTACCCTTAACAACTGACCACATCTCCCAAGCCTATAATGAAGCTGTCAGAATTGACCACTCCAGGCCAAATGTATTATGGTACCGTTGTTAGTAAACAAGGTCATAGTGGTAATTAAGATCTAGTGCTAATTTCATTAGGGTCTTGGGGAAATGGTAAACAGTAGAAACTTGCAGCATATATCAGACCTCAAAGATTCTGGGAGGAAGGTTATAACTCCCTAGTAAAGGCAATCAAAGCCCAAGTCCTTCATAACTCACAAAGGAATACTGAACTCCATGCATAAAGAGAGAGAGAGACAGTTCTTTACAAGCAAAATGAAAACCTGGGTTATTTAAACTTGAATCATGAAAGAAAAAAACTTGAATTATTTATTTCACCAAAGAGAAGTAATTTTAGTAATTCATCATGCTAGAATAATTTGACAATAAAAACCCATCTCTGACATTAAGTACAAAATTTTCAAAAGATAGTGAAAATATGGATGGTTTAGGAAATTTGAGAAATTAAATCCTGATGTGTGCTTCCTTCTGAAATAATGCTATCTAGAGTCTGGTTTCCCATGGGAGGATCACTGACTTTCCCAAGAGTTGAAGTTACCTAATCTATGAGTCCTATCACCAGTCTAGCTGAGTAGAAAGATAATGGCAAGCACTGTGGCCTACAGAAGCTAGAAAGACTGCAAGTGTTATGCCCAGGTCCAGATAAATGATTATAGAAAAAGAAAGCACGCTACTAACTGGGCCAATTGATGCCATCCAAATCCAGCCTATAGAAAATTCTTTATCAATCACATGCTATTGGAAGAAGGTCATGGACTCCCCTTGTATATTCCATATTTGTAAAACTGAGCCATTGGTAGCGTACTTTATCCATTTACCATTCTGAGAAGACTTAAAAATATTCTTACAGGAAATGCTTGTCAAATTCTGTGTCAAACCAACCCTATGTGAATATTATCTAGAATAAGACTGAATTTATAGGTTAATTTATAAGCTAAAGAAGTTACTGAATCCAACGATCATAATGTATCTCTCTATTTAGTTCTTCTATTTATGTATCCTAGAGCAGAGTTTCTCAAACTTGGCACTACTGACATTTGAGAGTAAAAAATTCTTTGTTGCCCTGTGCCTTTGCCCTGTGCCTTATAAGATGCTTAGCAGTATTGTGGTTTCTACCACTTCCCGGGTGGTGTCAATGGTAAAGAATCTTCTGGCCAATGCAGGAGACATTAAGAGATATGGGTTAGATCCCTGGGTTGAGAAGATCCCCTGGAGGAATGCATGGGAACCCACTCCAGTATTCTTGTCTGGAGAATCCCATGGACAGAGGAACCTGGCGAGATACAGTCCATGGGGTCACTAAGAGTCGGACAGGACTGAAGCAACTTAGCATGCATGGTCTTTACCCATCTGATAATATTAGTATGCCCTGCCCAGATGTGGCAGTCAAAAATGTCTCCAAACATTGCCAAATATTAATTGCAGCACTGTTTGTAATAGCAAAATATCAGACACAACTTAGTTGTCCATTATTAAGAGCATAGATCAATAAACTTTGGTCTATTTTTGCAACAAAATTTTATTGAACAGCAAGGAGTAAAATAGAAATGCTATATCTGTCTACTGATCTATTTATAAGTGTGAATGCACCTTTAAATACATTAACATGATGGAGTGACTGAACAGAACTGAACTGAATTTAAAAAACAAGCTGTATTAGACATGTATATAAATGTACCATGTAGTACCATTTATATACATTTTAAGTGAAATGATAGCTCAGTGGGTAAAGAATTAGCCTGCAATGCAGTTCAATTGAATCCCAGTTCAACTCCTGGGTCAGAAGCTCTGATGGGGAAGGGATAGGCTACCCACTCCAGTATTCTTGGGTTTATTTTGTGACTCAGCTGGTAAAGAATCTGCCTGCATCAACTGACGAATGGATAAGAAAGCTGTGGTATATATACACAATGGAATATTACTCAGCATTAAAAAAAAATTCATTTGAAGCAATTCTACTCAGATGGACGAAACTGGAGCCCATTATCCAGAGTGAAGTAAGCCAGAAGCAAAAACAACAATACAGTATATTAACACATATATATGGAATTTAGAAAGACAGTAATGAGAACCCAACATGGGAGACAACAAAAGGAACGCAGATGTATAGAATAGACTTGTGGACTTTGTGGATGAGGGTAAGGGTGGGATGAGATGGGAGAAGGGCATTGAAGCATGTTAATTGTCATGTGTCTAATCAATCGCCAGCCCAGGATTGATGCTCGGGACTGGTGCAGCGAGATTTCCCGGGGGGGAGGGAGGAGGGAGGGGGGACCCGGAGGGGAAGCATATGTAAACCCATGGTGATATCATAACAATGTATGGCTAAAACAATAATAAAAAAAAAATAAAAATAAAATAATAAAAAAAAAAAGAATCTGCCTGCAATGCTAAGTACTTAATAAATATCCAAACAATACTTTAAATGTGGTAAAAAAAATTTTTTTTAACTTACATGGGAATGATTTCCATAAATTTCAGGATCAATAAAAATATAGTGGGACTGTTTTTTTTTTCAGACATTTCTACTATTTTATTTTCTTTTTTAATTTTCTTTACTTTATTGTGTTGGTTTTGCCATACATTGACATGAATCTGCCATGGGTATACATATGTTCCCCTTCCAGAACCCCCCTTCCTCCTCCCTCCCGATTCCCTCTCTCTGGGTCATCCCGGTGCACCAGCCCCGAGCATCAACCCTGGGCTGGCGATTGATTTCACATATGATAATTAACATGTTTCAATGCCGTTCTCCCATACCATCCCACCCTTGCCCTTTTCCATAGAGTCCACAAGACTGTTCTATACATCTGCGTTTCTTTAGTAGGACTTTTTAGTTTAGTTTTCTCAGTCTTATTTATTTAAAAACAAATGATCTGAAAAAGATATGTGAAATATGCTTCAAGTCTTCATGGTAAACTTATGATGTATAAACCTGATAATATAAATCTGTTATATTATTTTTTGAACACTTGAATTACTTCATAATAAAAAATATAAGATACAATTATATGTCAGAATAAATCCATAAACTACATTTTGAGATACCAACAAACTGAAAAGCTATGCTTTTTCAGGAGCAATTTGTTTTCAAACATTTCTTCAGCCCTTTTAAACAGCTTCTGAATTTCCCTTAACACTCATGTGTAAGTGAGAGCTAAACATTTGATTCAAGTAAGTATTATTCCTCAGTTAATAATCCAAATCCTGGAAGACTCACTCATAGATTAGATGCTAGAATTGCCAAAGGAGCCTTTAAACTTTCCAAATATAAAAAACAGTCTTGATTGACCTTAATGACATTAGAAGATTCAAACTTTGACAGAGTATTTAATATTTAATTATACCAGGTATCATGCTGGACCCTTATTTTGGAATGTTTATGTTGGCAATAAAGATCATCTCTATCAGTGGGATTAAGAAAACTGGATACACTGGCTGATTTACAAACCAGTTTTGCAATTGCTTTTACAAATGCTAGTTTTACAAATGTCCTTCCCCAACTTCAATAAACACAATGAACTCAAAGCTGTAATTAGAACCCAGCCTTTTATCTTTTCATGGGACCTATTAATTATTCTTATTTCTCATGAAACAATTTTCCAAAGAAAAAGAATTAAGGAAAAAATATATTGTCTCACACCAAGACTGACAATCCCTAAAAAGTCTGTAACTGTATTTAAGTCAAAGGTCAGTTCAGATGGAATTTCAACTTATTTTTCAATTTCTTCTCTTTTAAAAAGCCATGTGACTTAAAGCTATTCCTTTCATACAGCAAGAAAATGCAAGGTCTCAAATGATGAGAATAGATGATAATAATCATAATTATGATAAAAGCACCATCAATGTACTCTCCAGGAAGATATTTTATATGACTTCAGAGCTTGACACAAGAAATGGAGAGGAAAAAATGTTCTTGTTATACTTATGTTCAGGCATTTGAAGCCAATCATATGTCAGTGATACAAAATAGCACGTTAGTAGGTGTCAAATTCATAAATCTATAAGAATCTCTTTAATGGTACAAATTGAATACGTTTCAAATCCTAGCAACAAGGGATGTATTTATTTCTAATCAATAGGTACTTTAGCTAGTAACAAGTGGCATTTTTTCAAGATATGTAAATTGCTTTTCAATTTGAGTTGTTTACCTATGTTTGAATCAATCTTCTCTACTTAACATCCAGAGAATACAGTGTAGAATGTTCTTGAATTTGTGACTCATAGTATGCAAGAGACATTTTTACCATTTGTATTTAAGTGATTATAACTAAATCACTGCAGGGAGTAATTCTTTCAAGACCAAAGACTCTGTTGAGTGACTTCCACTGGGCAAAGATCGACAGAGACACATGAAATTCTTATACTTGGCTTCATATTTATAATACTGGAGAGGGCCAAACAGGGTATTTCTGGCCAAGGAATCTCTTGTGCATTATACTTTACTGAAAACAAGGGGTTGAATAGAGGTTTGTCAACTGAATGTTGAGATATCCAGCATAATCCTGTGCTTCCTGAAATGCTGGCATTCAAGCTAATATTCTCTAGGCAGAAAATTGAAATTTTATTTTCTGAGGAGTCTAAACTGAAATATACTAGCAGTGGAGTTCAAAACAAAAAAAACAGAAATACCCCTTCAGATTACTCTCAGTAAAACTCATGGTTGACAATCCCCGTCTAGACAAAGAGCTTCAATTTACTTCATTTTTTTCTCCCAATTAACTTCTTGATGCCCAGTTCTTAATGTGGGCAATCGATTTAGGTCACCAGACAAATGAAGAATGTCTCAAATAATAAAAATCAAAGACCAAATAGGCAAACACATTAACTTAGAGAAAACAAAAAATATGCAGAAAAATATAACAGCCCTGAGGGAAAATAGCTAACATTTGTATTCTCAAAGAAGTAAGAAGAATCTATGTACAGATTATTTGTACATGAAATACAACCTTGAAGCTATAAGACTGATGCTGATGTTTTCTGATGTCCTTGACAGCAGCTCTGGATGTAGAAAAAAATCTGAATTTTTTTATTTCAATATTTAGTTTCAAATTTTTAATTAATATTTTCAAAACTCTAATTTTTTTCTAAGCTTTTAAAGTCTTGTTTTTCAATGTTTATATCTAACAAATTACACCATTCAGCTTTTTTTTTAACATTCAGTCTTCAGGGTTTTAAATAATGTTTGTGTTTTAAAATAATGCTTGTTTCTATCTACAACTCAATACTTAAATATCCTGAATTTCTCAAACTATACTGAGTTACGTTTTAGTTGTTTTCAATTATCCAACAGATAAAACTTTTTCATGAACTTAAATAATTCTTAAAGAGATAATGTATCTGTTCTAGTTACCTATAACTGTATAGCAAATAACTCTAAAGCTTGTTGCTTAAAATAATCACTAAGCTCCCTGGAGTCTGTGGATCAAGAATAGGGGAAAGGTAACGTGAAGATGATTTTTCTCTCTGTTCTACGATGTCTGAGAGTCTCAGTAGGAAGGTTCAAAGCCTAGGGTTGGGGGCAGAGTGACATGCACTGGGAGAAGAAATCATCTGGAGCCATTTTCGCTCATATATCTGACTACTGACAGCAGGTGTGAGCCAAGACCTCAATTTGAATTGTGGTGCTGACCACCTACACAGGGCTTCTCTATGGTGGCCTGGGCTTCCTCTCAGCATGGCTGCCTCCACTTTCTCATATGGTGGCTCATGTTTCCCAGAGCAAAATGACAGAACTGGCGCAAAAAAAAGCATGACTTTTTCTACTCTAGGTTTAGAAATCATATACCTCCAATTCTGCTGTTTTCTGTTGATTGACTGGTCACTAGGTCAGCCTGGATTCAGGGAGAGATACAGACCCCACTTCTCAGAATGTTTTCTAAGTAAGTCATGTCCAAATCTTTGCGACCCTTTGGACTGCAGCCCGCCAGACTCCTCTGTCCATGGGGTTTTCCAGACAAGAATACTGGAGTGGGTTACCATTTCCTTCTCCAGGAGATTTTTCCAGCCCAGGGATTGAACCTGCATCTCCTGTGTCTTCTGCATTGCAGGTGGATTCTTTTCCATCTGAGCTGCCAGGGAATGATACTCTCAATAAGAGGGATATCAAAAATTTGCAAATATGTTTTTAAAAAACCTCCAAAGTATTATACCTATAAATTGAACATTACCGAAATTCTCTTAAATGTATGCTCTATCTACATTCTTAGGTAAGCAGAGGGAAGGTCAGAGTTTCTTCCTGAGTATTTTGGACCTTGATTGTTTTCAGCTTGAAATAACAAAAATGCCTAAAGAGGTATTTTGATGTGGCAAATTTTGCTCCCCTACATTGGGAATAAATTAGTGAGCCTTAAGTATATTTTAAAAATCAGGCCCTAGAAAAACACAAAAAAGATATTTATCAACTCCAAGGAAACAAAAAGGTATAGATGAGGAAAATTATGAATAATAATGATTTTCTGGATTCTTAGTAACAGTAGTAAAAAGTCACTCTGTCATGTCTGACTCTTTGTGACACCATGAACTATACAGACTATGGAATTCTCCAGGCCAGAATACTGGAGTGGGTAACCGTTCCCTTCTCTAGGGGATCTTCCTGACCCAAGAATTGAATCAGGGTCTCCTGTATTGCAAGTGGTTTCTTTACCAACTGAGCTATCAGGGAAGCCCTCTGATTCTGAATACTGACTTAAATTTGTTATAACTGTTTTAGAAAGGCAGAATAGAGGAAGAGAGTATGCACATGTGGTAGAGAAAGCCAGGGTGGTAAAAGAGAACAATATCCTCATCCTCCAAGTGGGAAGTAAATAATTAATAAATAAAATTTTTAAATCCAAAAAAATATATATATAGGTACACTAGTTGCATATATGCCATATCACCCTATACTATTTGTGTACTTAGAGGTAAATGCCAGAAGAATAACCTAAACATGCTGAAGTGATTGTTTCTGGGTAGCAGTAATCAGTAGAGGAGGAGAACTACTCATAGAAAACAGTATGAAGTAATGGTGTGTGATAAACAATGCACAATAATATGCAATAAATATTATGGAAATGGGGCACTTTAAGATCATTCACATGCTGTAGAAGCAGAATTCTAAGATGGTCTCCAGGATCTCTTCTCTCCAATACTATGCACTATGGAATTCCCTCTTTTGAGTGTGGTCATGATGCCAGGCAGGGCCCTGTGCGGCTCCCAGGCATGGAGGCCATTTTGCACCACATTTCTTGTAGGCGAGTCTCCAGCCACCATGACCTTCTCTCAGGTCCAAAGGGCAGAACAATTGGTAATTACACTTCCTTACAATTGCGCTCATTTCACATGCTAGTAAGGTAATGTTCAAAATCCTTCAAGCTAGGCTTCAACAGTATGTGAACCAAGAACCTCCAGATGTACAAGCTAGATTTAGAAAAGGCAGAGGAACCAGAGATCAAATTGAAAACATCCATTGGATCATAAAAAAAGCAAGGGAATTCCAGAAAAACATCTGCTTCATTGACTATGCTAAAGCCTTTGACTGTGTGGATCACAACAAACTGGAAAATTCTTAAAGAGATGGGAATACCAGACCACCTGACCTGCCTCTTGAGAAACCTGTATGCAGGTCAAGATGTTGTAGCCACGCATCCTGGGAAACAAACTCACTCAGGACAATGCAGATAGTGGAGTGCAGTTTATTACACCAGCAGGCCCACGGCAGCGTCTCCTCTTAGTCAAGGACCCCTGACCAGTTTTTGTGAAAACCTTATATACCCTAAGTGTATGTGCTCAAATCCATGATACAATCAAAGTTAACACGATTTGTATGCCTTAAGTTAACAGTGGACAATTAATAGGCCCGTGGTCATACCCCAATAAGCATAATAGAATTTATAATTCTATTCAGTTACGCAGATAATTAGGGTATTCTTTTAGGCGATGGAGAGTCTAGGTACGAGCCCTGGGGCTCTTCCATCCTGGGGGTCTTGTTTTCCAGTTGGTATGTCGTTTCCACAGATACTGGGCATAGAGCTCAAAGTATACAGTCCAGCCCAAGATGGAGTCATGCTTTCAAGATGGAGCCTGTTATTTCTGTTTCCTCCTTCAAAGAGGCAGCAGTTAGAATCGGACTGGTTCCAAATTGGGAAAGGAATATAACAAGGCTGTATATTGTCACCTTGCTTATGTAACTTATATGCAGAATACATTGTGTGAAATGCTGGGCTGTATAAATCACAAGCTGGAATCAAGATTGCCAGGAGAAATATCAACAATCTCAGATATGCAGATGATACCACTCTAATGGCAGAAAGAACAGAGGAACTAAAGAACCTCTGATGAAAGTGAAAGAGAAGAGTGAAAAGGCTGGCTTAAAACTAACTCAACATTCAAAAACCAAAGATCATGGCAGCTGGTCCTATCATTTCATGGCAAATAGATGAGGAAAAAGTGGAAACAGTGACAGATTTTATTTTCTTGGCCTCCAAAATTACTGAGGATGGTAACTGCAGTCATGAGATTAAAAGACACTTGCTCCTTGGAAGAAAAGCTATAACCAATGTAGATAGCATATTAAAAAAACAGAGATATTACTTTGCCAACAAACGTCCATCTAATCAAAGGTATGGCTTTTCCAGTAGTCATGTATGGATGTGAGAGCTGGACCATAAAGAAAGCCGAGCACCAAAGAATTGAAGAATTGATGCTTTGAACTGTGGTGTTGGAGAAGACTCTTGAGAGTCCCTTGGACTGCAAGGAGATCAAACCAAGTTCATCCTAAATGAAATCAATTCTTAATATTCATTAGAAGGACTGATGCTGAAACTGAAGCCCCAATACTTTGGTCACCAGATGCAAAGAGATGACTCATCAGAAAAGATCCTCATGCTACAAAAGATTGAAAGCAGGAGAAGGGTGACAGAGAACAAGATGGTTGGATGGCATCACTGATTCAATGGACATGGGTTTGAGCAAGCTCCAGGATATGGTGAAGGACAGGGAAGCCTTGTGTGCTGCAGTCCATGGGGTCAGAAAGAGTTAGACAGGACTGAGCGACTGAACAACAGCAAGATAAAGAAAGAAAATATTGAACTTGTGGGTGTTGTAGAGGAACACTGAGCTCAGTTTGCACAGAGATGCAGTTGCCATGAATGCATTTTAAGAGACAAAAGGCATCCTGTGGGGCATCTCTGAAAATTCTTCCCCTTCTGATTTCCAGGCAAAGGAATTTTTATGCAGATGGTTTCCCTTGAGCATTCTTTCTTTAAGGTGATGGAAATCCATAGTCAGTTTTCTCATTCAAAGCAGACTTTCCCCAAGGCCACACACAAAGCAAGCCTGACAGCCTGAAAACTGCCGCCAAACACTTACTCTCCCTACCTCCAAGATGCCTTCTCTAAACCAGTTTCATTTGGGGGAAGGAAGAGAGCAGTACTAGAGCACAAAATCTTCACAATAGAAATACCACTTATAGCTGGCTGAGTCATTTTGCATATGCGCATCTGCCCCAAATTAGGAATACTCGTGAATGGAATACCACAAATGTCTTTGAAGTTCATTACAGTTGAGAGTTATGCACTAAGGGGGCCTTTTCCTTGTTTACATAGCCTGTTACGGTCTCACAGAGAGGAGGGAAGCGGAGTAACCACTGTGGTTTACATTATAGGATGGTTCGCAGAGATGAAAGGATTCAGTGCATAGTCATGCTGCCTGTGTTATTATCACCAGGGCAGATATCGCATAGAGTAAATCAAGTTAATCTGTTGGAGCCTTGGGTTATGTATGTGGGAATTATTATACAAGATAACTTCACGTTCCTGGGAAGATTCAAGTTTGCAGAGGACTGCATGACCTCTTTGTCTATTTCAAATCTATGGTTTTTATAAGGTCTCTGGCACATTTTCTCTCTTTTTCCTTTTGAAAGAGTTTAATTATGTCTCTACATTTATTTAATGAACACGTTTCTTACATTTAGGATAAAAAGGATACTATGAACCTATATTTAGGAAGATCGCAACAGAAAAGGCAATCACCACTGGCTAGGAGACAATGACAAACTCACATGTCAGGTAAGTCAAGAAAATACGGATTTAAAGATGCTTGAAATTTAATTGTTTGAAACAGCATGCAGGCCAAACAAAATTGCATACAGGTAACACTTTATTTAATGAGTCTATAGATGTGAGAAACATGGAACCAGAGCAGAGGGCCTATGGAGACAAAGTATGAGATAAATGTAGGTGAATCCAAAGAAATTTTGTAACCATTACTACTGTTGTTGGGTAATTGGGTTTCATCATTTTTTTAGTTGTCATTTACAATGGAGTTGGGAACTCCATTTGTAATGTAAATAGTTTTAAAGAACTTTGTAGGGAATTCCCTGGTAGACAAGTGGTTAGAACTAGGCATTTTCACTGCAGGGGGTCCAAATTCAATCCCTGGTTAGGCAGTGGTCTGAATCTTCTACCCTTTAAATACGTGTATGGCTTTCTGCTGGGCCCCTCAATGACCAATTTCATCTGAGAAAATAGAAAACTTCTATAATTTAGTAGAAAGTCCTCTCCTCTTGAAAGGATAGCAGAAGAGTTCAAGCTCCCAGATATGTCGTCCCAGCCTGGAAAGCTGCCTTAAATATAGTGTGTATTTACCCTAAGCATTTTGCAAAAGTTAACAAAGTCTTAGAACCTCCTTCTGTCTTAAATTTTTTTTTTCCCACCAAGCTACCCACAAAGGCAGGTTAAAATTTATAAGCATGCTTTGGGTATTTATGTAAAACTGCAAGTAGACCATAATTTAAAACCACGAGCGTTTACTTTTTATTTTACCATTTAGTGAGAAAAATTCAACTGGCTTTTTCTCTCTAGTTCCTAATACGTTTTTATCACTGACATTCTCAACTGGCAGGTATAAGGATTGGCATAGATCTCTAAGGAGACGAAGCAGAAGTTGGTGTTTGGTGGCATGGTGACAAGGCAGAGGGGTAGGAAGTAGGGTAAGGAAGAGAGAAATGAACAGTGTAAAAACCCATCCAGAGATAAACCATGGAAAGAGCTGGATAGTGTTCAAAAAACTCATATTTTTCCAAAAAGCTTAACATAAGGCCTGACTTATGATATATAATAATACTGTCCAAAAAAAGTTCCTACAGGTCCAGTCCCACATGCTGACTGAACCCCCTTAATTGTCTCAACTGCATTGCATTCACTTTAAAAAGTCAAGTTACTTGTATTGCATTATCTCAAACTAAAACTTTCATGAAGCTAGAGACATGATTCTCAAACAATCATTAGGGAGCACTTGTCAAAAATGTAACAAGAAATGTAATAATTAATTATTACTTCATTAATAAGAAAACCAGCAGGATAACAAAGCTAGCTGAAAGACAGGGGAAACTGCTATATAGAGGCGATGAAAGAAAAAGAATAGGGTTACTAGAGAAAGATGCAGAAATCATGGACCTTGTGGTTCTTTTGTCTACAAGACAGAAATCATTTGCCTGAGAAAAGTCATTTGCAATTTTTCAATCATCTACGAGGTAATATCTAACTTACGGACTTTGGATTCTAATCAGTAATAAGGTGGGCAAAGTTATATCATCTACCAGCACTTCAGAAACTTGAGAATGCATCAGAATCACCCAGAGAGTGGTAAGCCAGATGGCTAGGCCCCCACTCACACAGTTTCTGATTCAGTAGGTCTGGGGAGGCACCTTAGAACTGGCATTTCTTGCTGATTCAGGGACCATATTTGAGAACCACTCCTCTAGCCTGACACTAAAAAGACGTGCAGTAATATTTCTGCATTATTTTCATGAGTCACATATGTCAAGACAAACTGTGAAGAACTTTGAAACAGACCATCAAGATTATTAGATATCTTCCATGGAAAACTAAGCCTTATTCAATTCTTGATTTTTCTGAATCCTTGGAGTTTGTAACTTTCATTGTTTTTGACATATTTTAGAATTCTGTTATTTATAGAAAATAAATAGCTGTGCAAATGATTCTTGTCCATAGACATACAAATTATTTCTGCCCAGGTGGAATGACAACTGATTTCCTTCCCCATCCTTCACTCTCTCCCTTTAGCATATATTTGTAGATTCATATTCAGTGTTCCTTATTTATGTGTGTGTGCATATATATACATATATATTTCTTATTTATATGCATATATATATATGTGGGCTTCCCCAAGAGTTCAGTGAATGAAGTATCTGCCTGCAATGACGGAGACTTGGGTTTGATCCCTGGGTCAGGAAGATCCCCTGGAGGAGGAAATGGCAACCGACTCCAGTATTCTTGCCTAAAAATCCCATGGAAAGAGGAGCCTGGCAGGCTACAATCCAAAGCGTTTGAAAGAGTCAGACATGACTGAACACGCACATACATGTGTATATATATAATGCGGTTTTCTGAATTTTCTTTCAAACTGCTTGTCACATTTTATTGAATTTTTCAATTAATGCATGAAATAAAATTGTTGGCATATGCTTATTTCATATTCGTATGAGTCATGACTATACCCTTTACAAAATTATTCTTTAACAGATACTTTTTCTTAAAAATAATCTCCAAGTCTGAACCCTCGTATTTTGTTGAAAGTATTTTCATTGCAAGAAAATGAATGTCTTCCTCCACTAGAGCTGCTCTGTGGATTTTGGACTTCCTAACATTTAACACTGAACAGTTTTAAAAATTTAGTCTACTGGGCCACTGACCAGACTGGGATCCTATGGATTCCAGCTGCCTCTTCCCTTTAACAATAACACAGCTGCTCTTCCTTTTTAAATCCTTCTTTACTGTCATCATTTATCTAACAGTGAATTCATATTTGTTCCTTTCAAGTTGTATTATTCGGAGGTATAGTTTGGCCATTTCTATTATTCAGGGTGCTGACCTCAGCCCTTTATTAACAACAGCAAAACCACAGAACGTTTGCTACCTGTTTCCAAGCCTGGAAACTCTTGGTCAGACATCTGGAGTGTAAGGAGGAGGCAGATTTTTATGCCAACTTAAGAATCCTTTGAATTTCTAGGGTCAGCAGGAAATCTAAGCTGGCTGCTAGGGTCAAAGACAGATATTTTAAACTCTAAGTTCATGACCCTGGATGCTGCCCAGCTTCTAATCTGAATTGCTTCCTTCCAATAGAGCATCTGTGTTCTATAAGAGGAGCTTGGATTCTCCCCACAGCCCGGAAGAAGCCTTTCCTGGGCCCCTCAGCTCTGGAATTTATAACAGGCTCTCAAAGTCCAGCTCTTCCTCCACCCACTCCCAGCAAGTTCATTTAAAAGACCATAGTAACACCCAGTTTTACCCAGAAACTAGTGTTCATTTTCCTGATAACTACAAGATGCTCATGTGTGTGTGTGTGTGTGTGTGTGTGTGCACTCAGTCACTTCAGCCATGTCTGACTCTTTGTAAATCACATGGACTGTAGCCAGCCAGGCTCCTCTATGCATGGGATTCTCCAGGTAAGAATACTAGAGTGTGTTGTTGTGCCCTCCTCCAGGGAATCTTCCTGACCCAGGGATCAAACCCACGTCTCCTGCATCTTCTGCATTGCAGGTGCATTCTTTACCACTGCGCCTCCAGGAAAGGCCTACAGGACACTGTGGGGTATATATTATGAGAAATATGGAGGCTAAGCTGAATTCACTCCATGTAACAACTCTGTAGGCTTCCCAGAGCAGCCGCTCCTGAAATGTAGTTTCATTATCATTCCTTAACATTGTTTTTCCTACCCTGAAAATAGGGGAAACAATAACATTTTCATAAAGTTCAAGAAAACAAGGCTCAAGAGAAAAGACTAAGCAAGTTAAGAGGAAGTATCCTGAAAAAGAGCTGCCTAAGGCACAAATCAGTCTACAGATGTACAAAACGCTAAAATAAACATTAGCAACTAGTTCTCCATCTCCATTAAGTCTATATCCAGAGAGAAAATAGTCAAATGAATGCAGGAAGGATGTTGGTCACCTGTATAAATAGGCCTCTTGAGGCTGCCTGTACCAAAGGAATCACACTGAGTGATAACTCAGATATTATAAGAGAATGCCTCCTCTCAACATAAAACTTCCTATAACTAGTCAAAGATTGCACACCCAGTTTTGAGACTCTCTTGGGAAGACTCATAATTACATTCACTGCCTCTAAATATAGTTGAAGCAGTATCCCCTCAGGGCTACAGATGCCTTCCATGAGAACCTGGATGTTGCATTAATCATAGACCATTTTTTATTTTCTATATTTTTATGATGTTTGGACATCTTGGGACCTTGTGGAACTACAAGAGACTGCCCTTCCCAGAGTTAGCTATTCCCTAGACAGAGCTAGGGCTTCCCTGGTGGTAAAGAATCTACTGCAGTGCAGGAGATCTGGGTTCAATCCCTGGGTTGGGAAGATCCCCTAGAGAAAAAAATGGCAACCCACTCCAGTACTCCTGCCTGAAGAATTCCATGGACAGAGGAGCAGGGCAAGTTACAGTCCATGGAATCACAAAGAGTGATGTGTGACTCACTTTCACTTTCACTTTCAGAGAGAGCAGACAACTTACCAGAGGGGACACCTTTCATATGCAAACCAACATATACAAAATCCATGTCCACACACACCTTTTAATCATACTCCTGTAGTCCTGGTCTGTTGCTTCTTGACCTGCATACAGGTTTCTCAGGAGGCAGGTAAGGTGGCCTAATATTCCTATCTATTTAAGAATTTTCCACAGCTTGCTGTGATCTACACAGTCAAAGGCTTTAGCATAGTCAATGAAGCAGATGTTTTTCTGGAGTTCCCTTGCTTTTTCTATGATCCATCGGATGTTGTCAGTTTGATCTTTGGTTCCTCTGCCTTTTCTAAACCCAGCTTATACATCTGGAAGTTCTTGGTTCATGTATTACTGAAGCCTAGCTTAAAGGATTTTGAGCATTACCTTGCTAATATGTGAAATGAGTGCAATTGTGCAGTAGTTTGAACATTCTTTGGCATTGCCCTTCTTTGGGATTGGAATGAAAACTGACTGTTTCCAGTCCTTTGGCCACTGCTGAGTTTTACAAATTTGCTGGCATATTGAGTGCACTATCCTCCTTCCCTAAATCACCCCAGAGTCTGATACTGGTCAACTAGAGGCTACCCTTATTGCCCACATGCCAGCAAAGTTATTCAGACCACCCAGTCCCAATCCTGCTCAGATGTGTATCTGACTGCACCTGTCCTTTTCTGTGAAAACCAAATAATAGCTTCTTCTGTACCTGCTTTTCCCCTTTCTCCTTTCTGCCTCTGACTAACCCTGGTGCTTCCACATGTAACCCTGTGTTGTGTAGTATACTCCCTCCTCTTAGGAACTGTGAGTAACAACCGATCTTTTGTCAACTCTTAACCTGTTGGCCTCACCATATCTGAATAAAAACAAAACTCCAGGGACATTTTAAAACAGACTTCTGGAATCCAAAAGAGGGGTACAAATGAACTTATTACACAAATAGCTGTGGATGTAGAAAACAACTCAGTCATGAGGTGGGAAGGGGGAAGGGCTAAATTGGGAGACTGGGACTGACATATTCACACCAATGGGCTTCCCAGGCGGTGCTAGTGGTAAGGAATCTGCCTGCCAATGAAGGAGATGTAGAAGATGTGGGTTCCCTGGGTCAGGAAGATCCCCTGAAGTAGGAAAGGGCAACCTGGGTCCAGTATTGTTGCCTTGAAAATTCCATGGACAGAGGAGCCCGGCAGGCTACAATCCACGCAGCCACCAAAAGTTGGACATGACTGAGCGACTGAGCTCATATACACTATTATAAATAAAATAGATAACTAATAAGGACCTACTGTATAGGGCAGGGAACTCTATCCAATAGTCTATAATCGCATGCGAAGGAAAAAAATCTAAAAATGAGTGGGTGTATGTATTTGTATAGCTGATTCGTTTTGCTGTACATCTGAAATGAACACAACACAGTAAAATCAATAAAAATTTAAAAATAAATAAATAAAACAGACATCTGGGCCAAGGATGCTTTCTACCAGGGCTGCCAGAGCCATCAACCCTCAAAGCATCCTTGGAGTACTGCATAGCCCGGATGTTTCACTACCACATCCTGGCAGGGAGGCAGAGAAGACAGAAGCCTCCTCCTCCTCGCTGTTGTCACCAATGGCCCCACGGCTCCAGCATGCCTTTTGAACACAGTGTCTTCTGTGTTCTGCCATGCTGTAGGGAGCCCGGACAGTAGCTTTGAGAGCCAGGCAAGGAGTCGGCTCTCCTATTCGCCATCCTCACTGTAACCACCCAACCACATGCCCACACAGAACTTTCACAGACCAACCAGCTGATACAAATGGTCTCATGCAAATGCCTCCTGAACTCAGAGAAATGTGGATGTAACTCTCACTGAAAGAGGACCCACAAACTGAAAGAAAAGATTATCAAAATGTGTATGCTGTTGAACATTAGGATGACTTTCCAAAGCAGATTTAAACATCTTCCAAGACTTTAAAAGTAGGATAATCTATCAAATATTTGACTGAAGTAAGTTGTGAAGGGTATTTATGACCTTACTTAATTCTATACCTCACTGAACTACATAAAATCTATATTATATATAGTATAATGTGTGTGTAGTCACATTAATTTAATCTCTTCATATATTACAAATATATGCATATATAATATATATTAATATACACATTAAATGTGTACACATATATAATAAATGCATATGTTCACAATTATTTAAATAAAAGTTAAATAATTTCATCATTAAATAAAGAGTAATGAATATTATTTAAATAAATTGTTTAATTTCAAAGTAAATTTTGACTAAATACATTCTTAAAATACACTGTCAAACAAAAGAGATCTGCTCAAAGTACACGTAAACTGCCTTCAGCAGAAATACAACTTAGTTATCAGTTTTCATGCCCATGAAAAAGGCTTGGTGGGCCAGCAGGAGAGCACATGAACCAAGACCTCTGCAGGAAACTTGCAGTGACTGTCATTACTTCCTTTTCTTGAAACATCCATCTGACTCTACCCTCACACACAACAATCCCAAAGCAGAACCACAGGCAAGCCCTTTCCAAAGGCCCTTCTCCAAAAGAAACTGTCTTACAGGAAATGTACTTAGATACTAGGGCAATGCCTAGCTATTCATCAAGCTCCTATTTCCTTATACTTCTAGACTCTCAGTACAGTTATATTTCCCAGCTTCCCATGAGTCAGGTGTGTTCCTGTGACTGGATTCCAGTCAATGGAATATGAGCGGAAATGATGAGCACCATTTTCAGGCTAACCTTTTTAAGAAGTGAATCTTAAGGTAGATGCTGCAGGTAAAGCCCTAAGATAAAAGGGTTGGGTCCTAATGACTCTATCTAGATGAGAGCTAACCTCTTACCAGAAACATATCCTATGAGTTTAGGTGAATAAGAAATAAAATTCACTGGATCTAAGCCATTTTACATGTGGAGATCTATTTGCTATCACAGTCTAGACTTTTGCAACTAAGACAAGTATCTACTATTTTAGCAGCTTGAATCATACCCGATGTTTCTCCACCCTTCAGCAAACACCAAAAATCATTTTATATTTCCTCTACTCTACTGCATTGACATGATGGAAATCCCACAGGCTATAGGAGTTTCTGAGGACTGAAGATATTCTGTGCCAGCTAATGCTTCTACAAACCAGTATTTAAAGATTCTACTTCAGGGATTATGGAAAGAGCATGCTTTGTGATTCCTTTTAATTGGTACCTGTCATCTGCTTGATAGAATTTTATTAAAAGAAGTGTAAACATCCATTGCAATCTACAGAACGCAGGAATCTTAAACAGTTTAGGAAATTAAATCAAAGTTATTTTATCTTTAGTGCTTACTGATAACTCATTAAATGTTGTTCAGTGTTACAAGTTCTACAGCAGAGCTGTTTCTTGCAAAGAAAGTGAAATAAAGTAAGTGAAGTTGCTCAGTCGTGTCCGACTCCTTGTGATCCCATGGACTGTAGCCCATCAGGCTTCTCCATCCATGGGATTTTCCAGGCAAGAGTACTGGAGTGGGTTGCCATTGAAAGAGCACAGCAAAAGAGCTGAGGGCTGTTTAACATTGTACAAAATAGTAGCAATCTTTTACTTCAAAGACTTTGTTACAGAAAGAGAATAGATAGTCCTTGTTAGTCTTTCAGTGTGTCCAACTCTTTGTGACCCCATGGACTATAGCCCCCCAGGCTCCTCTGTCCATGGAATTCTCCAGGCAAGAATATTGAAGTGAGTTGCCATTTCCTTCTCCAGGGAATCTTGTTGACCCTGGGATCGAACCCAGGTCTTCTTTATTGCAGGCAGACTACCATCTGAGCCACCAGGGAAGACCCCAGATAGTCCTTACCTATTACTATTTTAAACAAAGAGACTCTACCAAACAGTTCTTCTTGCCCATCTCCTCAAAACTAGCAAAGCCATGTACTTTTCACAGACTCTCTCACACACAAATGCACACAGGTTTTAAAAATAGAATTTAAATCTTGTGTATAAGCTCAGGAGACTTTACACTTAATCTTAATACAAAGAGAGATGGAAATATTCTGAAGGTCTGTAGCCCATTTGATTCCCTGGAACGCGGTCATACTATAAGGCTCTCATTCCAGCAGATCTGCCCCACATCAGTCAGTAACACAGATCTCATTATTTATGTACACTCAGCAGCTTAGGCACTGATGTGTTAAGTGACGATATGGCCAACTAAACCTCAGTTTCAACCTTGGTTATTGTGCATCCATAAAGCAGAACCAGCTGAAAAGGCTGTGGCTGCATTAAAACAAAGCTGGCTTAGGCTGATGGAGTGGAAATCCTTCATCCTAGGCCAGTTGTGTCCCACCCTGTACTGCCCTTATGCATGTTTCTCATTTAACTGGAAGACAGCTTCCCTGAGCAAAGTTACCAGGTCTTTCTAGAGGCAGGTGACCCAGTTTCACTGCTGCCTCTTTGGCAAGTATGTAGCATAGAAGGTGGCATGACTCTGCAAAAAGTCTCTGCTACACAGTCTCCAAATGACACCAGGAAGGCTGTCTCAGAAATTTAGTCACAACAACCTTCCAACAGTGGGACAAATCACTTTACCTGAATGTCACAGAAGGGAATGGGATCAGATTTCAACAAAATCATGCAGGGACTCTGCAGCTCTCAACCCTAATCACAATTAGTTTTCATATCCAGCTACACTAAAATCTGAATAAATCGCTCTGCTAAAATAATATTCTCACATTGACATGTAAGTGTGGACATTGTCATGTAACATGTCTGATAGCTCTCTGAGCTAGAGGTCGATGCCACATGGAGTCTTTCTGAGTCTTGTCACTGTGTTGTTCGCTCTTCTTTTTTCTTTATAAGTTTATTTGTTTACATTTGGCTGTGCTGTGCCTTCTTTGCTGTGCGGGCTTTCTCTAGTGGCGAGCAGGGACCACTCTCCAGTTGCAGGGCACAAACTCTGGGGCATACGGTCTTCAGTCGTTGTGGCTCCTTGGGCTCTAGTTTGTTCACAGGCTCAACAGCTGTGGCGCACGGGCTTAGTTGCCCTGTAGCATGTGGGATCTTCCCAGATCAAGGATTGAACCCATGTCTCCTGCATTGGCAGGCAGGTTCTTTACCACTGAACCACCAGGGAAGCCCTGTTGTTCTCTTCTGTCTTCTGGGATGGTTGTGGGTAGGGAAAAGACTTGCAAGTATGAACTGGGCCTCACTGGGGTCTTGCACCATGGCTTAGGCCTAAAGCTAGTCTTCCTTGCCCAACCCCTGCCTTGACCAGCAACAGTCCCCTGCATGGCCTGAGGTCCTCTTGTGGCTTCCTTCCTCCAGACCTGCAGGGATGAGGACCTGCAGCCCCGACTCTGTCATCCCCGCAGACAGTAGTGCAGGCATCCCGATTTGAACAACTTAGTGACAACACCCAGAAAGACTCCTGAGTGGGGTCTGCCTCTAGCCAAGACAGATACCTGTCCTCAGCTATCTGAGGTATAGAGAATGGGGCACTGCACTCGGGCACCAGTTTCTGCAGTTAAGGGAGATAGCCCTGGAGCCCCTTATTCACCCCCCACTATACCACCATCCATCCTGTCAGTTTTCTTTTACTGTGAAAATTAAAATTTTATTGCCAATTTCTGGAGAGTTTAAATCTTTGGAACACAAAAGAACTTTCCTCTCTTTCCTGGGGATAAAACTCAGCCCTTAGAAATACAAGTTCATCTTCCATTTCCCAAGCCTGTTTCTTCAAAGAAACTGCTGGTCACATTTTCATACTTCATTATATTAAATTCTCCAAGTTCATCCTGTTCAAACAGGTAATGTAACTTTTTATTTTTTAGGGCTCCACAACTCAACTGGCAACACTACTTGCTGGCATCCATTACTCATCTTTTCCTCCCCAGCATACAGAAAGCAGTGCCTGGCATGGAGTAGATACCCAGTAAAGACTCAGTGAATGAACGTTTTTTTTTTTTAATGATCTTAGTTACAATGACACATTCTTAAGCATGATATTACAAACATCATCTCTTCCCTTCATGTCACATACTCCTTTTTTCTTCCTTGTTGTAAGCACTTCAGAGGAGCAGCCACACTGGAAATTGACACCTTCTTTCATCTGTAATAAATTTCACTCTAATCTGACTTGCCAGCAAAATGACTTGGGGCTGCAACACAACCCCATAATCTAATGGGAAGTGTGCATTTAGCAGGTAATAGATGCTTCAGAAATCCACTTTAACTTCTTCTAGCTTTGTTCACAGGAAAATAAATAAGAGCCTTTGGCTACTCTTCCTTCTCAAATAAATACAATGTGAGTCTAGAAGATAGTAAATTAAGTTTCAAAACCAGCTGGGTGACCTTATATCTTCTATCAGCCAAGTGGTCGCCAGAATAAATAACACTCATTTCTCTCTGTGTCAGGACATGGCAAGTTTCAACTGCTCTGAGTGTGGCTGTGTGTTCTTCTTTCCTCTTGTGCCTGGGACCTCACCGGCAGCTTTGGCTCTGGGTCTCAGGAAACAGACCTCATCTGGTTTACATTTCCTTTGAGCACCACTCTGAAGGCTAATAGGGAGATTTCAGATTTCTTTGCTAACACTATGGACTAAGTGATGAAAATCCCAATGGAATTCAGACTTCCTCAGTATTTATATATGTCTGCTGGGCAATTCTGAGTTAATAATCTTTTCCTGAAATCACTTTATATTTAACAATTATTTCTGGCATTATTCCCTTTTTCCCAAAGGAAATTTCCTTAAGTTTAT
Organism: Antilocapra americana; assembly: GCA_007570785.1. Classification (NCBI taxonomy): domain Eukaryota; kingdom Metazoa; phylum Chordata; class Mammalia; order Artiodactyla; family Antilocapridae; genus Antilocapra; species Antilocapra americana. The sequence continues at coordinate 27,865,075 of ML660200.1, forward strand.
TACTAGCACATATATAAAATGGTCATTCTAAAATGTGACAGTATTGCTTGGCTTTGGAGTTTATTTCAACTAATTTAAATACAGTAAGGTCTTTCTCTATTTATTGTATTTTAATATAAGAGTATCTTTAAAGAACAATTAGAAAATGGGAATTTTTTTCAGAACTTAGTATTAAATACTGAATTATTTAATGTAAACAAAGCCATCAATCTCTCTAGTTTGCTTCTCTTTCTCCTTTTAGTTTCAACAATAGATTTATTTATTCAATTGGACTGAATGCAGTTCAGTTTAGAACCATCCTCCACCAAGCAAGTGTCAAATTCTTCAAAATATATTTACAACTTTGGACACCTCAGGTATTTCATATTATTTAGAAATTAGGACTTCAAAAGCTTTCTAAATAACCCATCTCGTTTATATAGTTTCTTCCACTGGAGCTTGACATGGTTACAAATTATGACTTAGGCCTCCTTCAACTCTGTTCCTTTGGCTTTGGAATTTTACCTGACATATGATATTACAATGTGCAGGTGTTAACCAGACCAAGGAGATGCCTAGTTCATCAGCTGTATTTGGAGGAGTTGGTTTCTTCCTTCTCTTTTTAAGTTTCCTGTCCCTTTTGATGCTTCACAACTGCCCAATAAACTCCATCTCTAAGAACTGGGCTTCTTTTCATTTGAAGTCACCCATGTCAGCTTACTTTGTTTTATGGGGTACTCTTCATGTTCAATTACTGCTTTAGTTAAAGGGGACTCTAGTCAACTAGGTTGAGGGCACCAGGGCAAAGTGGGAAGCAAAAAGGAGTAAATGAGATCAAGATTCTGTGATTGTTTCCACCATTAGCTTGTTTTTGTGAGAAAGCAGGCTCTCAGCTTCTCTATCTTTCTAATAAAAAACAATAAAATTTATCTTTGCCATTTCAGAGGGCCATTACAAGGTTAAAAAAGATTTGATAGATTTTTTAAAAATGCATTCAGCATGCTATTATTTAATGATACTATAAACCTAAGAGGAAAACAGAATGTTTTTTAAAAGCAATTTATAAAAGTAAAAATACCAGCAGCCAAAAAACACATATAAACATTAACTTCTTTAGTGATTAAAGAAATGCAAATGAAAACCAGTAAAGATTTTTTAAGTAATCTTATAGGCTGGTGTGTGTGGTAGGAAATGAGTTTTTCTAACATAAGTGGGAGCATAATTTTGTCCAACAATGAAGGACAATATTTTTCAAATGAATGCAATTCACCTGGGTTTCCTAAGTGGCTCAGTGGTAAAGAATCCACATGCCAATGCAGGAGATGCTGGAGGCGTGGGTTTGATCCCAGGGTTGGGAAGATCCCCTGAAGAAGGAAATGGCAACCTACCCCAGTATTCTTGCCTGGAAAATCCCATGGACAGAGGGTGCCTGGTGGGCTACCGTCCACGGGGTTGCAAAGAGGTGGACACGACTTAGTGACTGAGCTTCCCTGATAGTTCAGTTGGTAAAGAATCTACCTGCAATGCAGGAGACCCCAGTTCAATTCCTGGGTCTGGAAGATCTGCTGGAGAAGATATAGGCTAGCCACTCCAGTATTCTTGGGCTTCCCTTGTGGCTCAGCTGGTAAAGAATCTGCCTGCAGTGCAGGAAACCTGGGTTGGGAAGATCCACTGGAGAAAGGAAAGGCTACCCACTCCAGTATTCTGACCTGGAAATTCCACTGGGCTGTATAGTCCATGGGGTCACAAAGAATCAGACAACTGAGTGACTTTCATTTACTAGTGACTAAGCATGCACACAACTTCCATCCAGGAACCCTATCTATAAAATCTATTCTAAGAAAGATCATCAGAAAAGTATGGAAATACCTGAATATGAGGATGTTTGGTACAATACTAAGTTATAGTAGTAGAAAGTATAGTTGAAGTAAATAGTGAGGCTATCATTTTGACAGGGTACAAGTGATATGATGGTCAGAACTCCTTTGGAGTACATTTCTTTTTAAAGATTTTTTTTTTAACATGGACCATTTTTTTAAAGTCTTTATTGAATTTGTTACAAAATTTCTTCAGTTTATGTTTTGGCTTTTTGGCCGTGAGATACGTGGGCTTAGTTCTCCAACCAGGGATCAAACCCATACTCTCTGCACTGGAAGAGGAGGTCTTAACCACTGGAGAGCCAGGCACATCCCTGGGTGCATTTAAAGCAACTGGGAAAGAACTACATTGATTGCCAAATGGATTTGCCACTTTTTCTAAAAGGTAACGATAGATGGTCTAATAGTTCACAAGAGATATATGAGTTTGATCCACATTTTCAAGACATCTCTTCTTTCTCTGTCATTCCATTTCCTTCTACAATATCCTCCTCTGCTAAATTAAGGTCACAGCTCTTAGCCTGTTCCAAACATACTCACACAACCCCTTCCCCACCACTGACACACATGTGTATGCACCCCACATTTTAACTATAAATACAAAACCCCAGGGATTGTGACTTAACTATAAATACAAAACCCAAGGAAAAACATCAGAAAAGGTTTCCTTACTTTGGGTTAATGAGAGAAGAAAATGACTTTCTGAAAACTAAGAAATCTCACTTAGGAAGGATCACCTTACATAGTGGTCTTTTCTGTAGGTATGAGCTTTGGGCGCTGGACATATTCTTATCTTCTTTCTTAGTCATGATGTACCACTTTAATTATTCATAAGTGAGGCAGAAGAGACTGGTATGTTGGGAAACTATCAAAAGGGAGAAAGAATGGAATGGCCTTTAAGTACATTATATACTTCAGTATTTTTTATGGGTACTTAAAACATAGCAGGTGGCCAAGAAATATTTGTTACATGAATAACTACTCTGTCCTGTGGAAGAGATTTAAACCATGAACACTCTCTTGCTAAGAGACCTACATATCCAACAAGCCCGATTCAGACCTGAATGCATAATAGGAAGATAAATGGCAGAGAATAGTTTTTTCTCACCCAAATAAAATAGAATATTGAATTAATTATGAAGTTATACTAAAACAGGTATAATAATTGGATGTGTTTATCATACTTACTTTCCTTCAGTTCTCCAGTCTCCTAGTTAATTTGAAAATGAGGAAATCTATATGGTATAGGTTTATCAGCATGATAATCTGTATAATAATCTATATTCTTACAATCACGCTGATCTTCCTCATGCACTATCTTCTGAGACTGTGAGGACACCTAACCTTCTTCACTAATGATAATTTTGTTTATAATTGTTTCTTTCATATAATTCATCCTTAGCAGTGTTTCCTATTCCTTCTCCTTTCTGTCACCTTCAGTGATTGTATTCTTTGCCCGCTGTGTCACTAACAGATTGTCATGTTGGCATTTGTAGCTGATGAATTTGAGATCTGTTCTCTTCTTGATCTCTTCTCTTCTCTTCTCCTTGCCATCATGATCCACTCTCAGCATGTAGAGCATTCTTATCCATCCTGCAGGCTGTCTCATCTTAGCCACTCCCTGTCTTGTCCACAAAGTCTACCCAGCAGATACATGGTCAGCGGATGCCCAAATCTATAAATTGTACCTCTTTCTTGCTCAAATTCACCCATCAATGCCATTAGCTACTTTCTGCATCTACCAGTTTTACTTTGATAAGGCTGCCTATAATTGTGTTGAGACTATCCTTTGAGGTAAATCCCAAATGAGAAACAAAGCAAATTTCCCTCTGCTTTCAACTTTCCCATCTTTCTCAACAACCCTCACCCTGGCATCATGGCCTGAAATAGGGAGTGGGTGAGGAAACGTCTGTCTCCCTGTCTTCCTCCCTAATCTCTATGCTCTGTTCCTCCCCATAACCCCCCAGCATTATCACTCTACCCTCTTAGAACTATGAATGACAAATGGAGTTCAGGGAATGAAAAACTGAGAGGAAAATACAAATCATGAGCTTTTAAAATGGACTTACTGAGTTAAACACAGAATCGTCATTGATCCAGCAATTCCACTTCTGGATATATACCCAGGATTGAAAATAAGAACTCAAAAAATTTTAATGCCCATGTTCATACCAGCATTATTCACAACAGTCAAAATGTGAAAGCAACCCAAGAGTCTATCAACAGATGAATGAATAAATAAAATATGGTGGGTGTATGCCTCCAATAGAATATTATTTGGCTTCTAAAAGTAAGGAAATTTTGACACATGCCATAACATGGATGAAGTTTGAAAACATTAGGCTAAGTGAAATAAGCCAGTCACGAAAGGGAAAATATTGTATGATACCATTATTTTTACATTATGGAGCTAAAGTAGTTGAATTTATATAGACAGGAACTAGAAGGTTGGCTGCCAGGGGCCTTGGAAAGGGAAGGAAAAGGGAATTATTGTCTGATGGGTATGGCATTTCAGTCTTGCAAGATGGAAAGAGTTGTGGAGATGGGTGGTAGTGATGGCTGCACACCGATGTGAAAGAACTTAATGCCACTAAACTGTACCCTTAAAAGTGGTTAGGATGATAAATATTGTGTTATGTGAAGCATTTAACCACAATAAAAAAGTTAATGTATTTATTAGGCCTGTTTACATCAGCATAAAGAACTAAATAGAAAAAAACTCTGAGTTGGCATGTTGAGGAAACCAACAAGTGTATTTGATTCAAAGAGCAGGAAAATAAGCATAGAGAAGAAGGATCTTCAACAAGGGAGATTTTCTTTCTTCTTTTTTTTCTTGACTTATTATTTTGTATTAGGGGATAGTTTATCAGGGCTTCCCTGGTAGCTCAGACAGTAAAGAATCTGCCTGCAATCCAGGAGACTGGGACTCAATCCCTGGAAAGATCCCCTGGAGAAGGGAATGGCAACCCACTCTGGTATTCTTGCCTGGAGAATCCTGTGGACAGAGGAGTCTGATGGGTTACGATCCATGGGATCACAAAGAGTCTGACATGACTGAGCAACTAACACTTTCACTCATAGCCAATTAACAATGCTGTGATAGTTTTAGGTGAACAGCGAAGGGACTCAGCCATACATATACATGTACCCAGTCTCTAACAAGGGAGATTTTCTGGAAATCCCTCAAACTGGAAGATATTCAGGTTTGTCTGCCAAAACTAACACACTGATACTAATGAAGAAGGAACTGGTCTTCAGAAATTATTTGCTGAGATTGTTCATAACCTAAGAAGGAACATAATATTTACTTTTCCTGAAATTTCTTGCTTTGCATACAGGACCACTCTTTTCCACAAATCTTGGCTCAAAAATATTTTCAGAGAGCACCATTCAAGTTTTGGTCTGTATAAATGATTCTCTCTGGACTTATGGAATCCTCCATTTGAATCCTCAGCGCCTAGAATAATACATGGCACATAATACATGTGAACAATAGTATATAGGTTTCAGTGAGGAGTATGTTTCCTATGGGACTAATTTGACACCAGTTAAGGATCAGTTCGGAGAAGGCAATGGCTCCCCACTCCAGTCCTCTTGCCTGGAAAATCCCATGGATGGAGGAGCCTGGTGGGCTGCAGTCCCTGGGGTCACGAAGAGTCGGACATGACTGACTGAGCTACTTCACTGTCACTTTTCACTTTCATGCGTTGGAGAAGGAAATGACAACTTACTCCAGTGTTCTTGTCTGGAGAATCCCAGAGACGGGGGAGCCTGGTGGGCTGCCATCTATGGGGTCACCCAGAGTCGGACAGGACTGAAGCGACTTAGCAGCAGCAGCAGCAGCAAGGATCAGTTACAGTGATTGCCCATGAGAGAAGTTTTGAGGGACTGAAGTAAGGTAATGGAAATAAACTATGGACCAGCAGGGAACAAATTCAGGAAATACAAAGTGACGGAATTTAACATACAACAAGGGAAAGGTAATACGACTTAAGGAAAAGAGGAAGATATGCCTGCTGTTGAAAATTACGCATCCCAAACTAGACACTGCAAAAGATGGCAGTAGCAAGACTGCTGTTTATAGTTTCAAATAAATAAAAAATCTGGCACCTGATAGTAAGCTGGATGTTAGTTGCACAGCAAGTAGGCAGGTGGGAAGGACGCTTGGGAGAAAGAAGAGGCAGTTTCACCCTCAGGTGCCGGGAATGCAGATCTCCAGTTACCCGGGCCAGGCCGTTGTACAACAGATTTGCCCACCTGTGATTATGTGAGCTTACAGGGGAGCAGGAATAAAGAACCAAGAACTCAAAAAGCATCAGCATATGACTTTGGAAAGCATTTTTCAAGTGACACGATTACAAGCCTCTCTCTACTCAAGGAATTCACATTATAAACCCTATAGTTAAGTTTTGTGCAAAAATGTGACTTGAAAGTTGGAAAACTACTTCACATCCTGCACCCCCGCTCCACTCACATTCAGCATGCCTCCTGTGTCTGCATCTGATCACAGTGTTTGGTCTCTGGGATTATAAAATTGCCACCTTCTATTCTCATACTCTCCGACCATTTGCTTTTGGCAGTTAGAGAGCAGATAATCTAGACAAGACCAGCTACATAATTTGTGAGGCCTAGTGCAAAATTAAAATGCAGAGCCCCTTGTCAAAAAATTATGAAGAATTTCAAGACAATAACCACAGAGGCTTAGGCTGAGTGTGGGGCCCTTCTGAACAGGGGACCCAGTAGGACTGCACAGACCACACATCTACCAGGCTGGCCTTGAACCTCAGCTTTAATGTAAAACAACTGGGCTAAGGTGTGTTGGAGGTGGTACAGGGGGTGAGAGAGGAGGAGAAAGCACAGACTCACTACCATGTAAAACTTCTTAAAATAAGGGAAATATCTATTTCATTGTCTGACAAAATCGTGCCTACCTAAATCCAGCCCATGTGTGCCTATTGTAACAGTCTACCGGTTACGCAGGTGGGTTAACCAGGGGTAACCAAAAGGGAACAGCTGCAACTACCATTAGCTAGAGGGGATGACAATTCCTGTTTTAAAAATGAAATGATGGGTGGATAGATACATCAGCTGTCTAGAAGATAAATTAATTAAAGTAAACACGCTCACAACCATTATGTGGAATACCCAGAGGAGGCAAATTGAGGGGTGCAAGTTTTGAGTCCATGGCACTTCAACCAAATGCTTGAGGCAAGAAGCAGTCATCAGCCAGCATCTTGGCTTCAGAGAGGAATTTCATTCACTTCAATTATTCTGACACTGTGGGATGAAAAACAGAAAACAGATGCCTGGAAGGCCCTATCACTAACCTTAACCCTAGTTCAGTTTAGTTCAGTCACTCAGTCGTGTGACTCCTTGCGACCCCATGAATCGCAGCACACCAGGCCTCCTTGTCCATCACCAATTCCCGGAGTTTACCCAAACTCATGTCCATGGAGTTGGTGATGCCATCCAGCCATCGTATCCTCTGTCGTCCCCTTCTCCTCCTACCCTCAGTCCTTCCCAGCATCAGGGCCTTTTTCAATGAGTCAACTCTTCACATGAGGTGGCCAAAGTATTGGAGTTTCAGCTTCAGCATCAGTCCTTCCAATGAACACCCAAGATTGATCTCCTTTAGGATGGACTGGTTGGATTTCCTGCAGTCCATGGGACTCTCAAGAGTCTTCTCCAACACTACAGTTCAAAAGCATCAACTCTTTGGTGCTCAGCTTTCTTTATAGTCCAACTCTCACATCCATACATGACTACTTGAAAAACCGTAGCCTTGACTAGACGGACCTTTTACCTACAAACTGGTTGGCCTGAGGAACTCCCTCAGAGAGGGAAGAAGCTGCAGAAAACCAAACCTTCATTCACTGCTCAAGCCATTTTAATGTAGCCCATATTAATAATATTCAATAAATTTAAAACATACACACTCATATTCAGGAGGCCCTTTCTGAATCAGGAGCATACCCTGTGTAAGAACTCGTGATCTACAATACACAAGTAATTCATGTTAGATTGGAAAATCCCCACAGTACGATCATAACATGGGCTGAGATGTGAAAGTCATTTCACTCAGGTCCAACTCTGTGCGACCCCATGGACGGTAGCCTGCTAGGCTCCTCTGCCCATGGGGTTCTCCAGGCAAGAATACTGGAGTGAGTTGCCATTTCCTTCTCCAGGGGATCTTCCCTTCATTTTTAAACTCATATCTCTTATGTCTCCTGCATTTTTAGGAGAATTCTTTACCACTAGTGCCACTTGAGAAGCCCCATGGAAAGTCCTAGGTAACTGAGATTTGTTTAGATACCACTAGTGCCACTTGAGAAGCCCCATGGAAAGTCCTAGGTAACTGAGATTTGTTTAGATTTACCATTGGGGTCATTCTTTCAGCTCCTGAGCAGTCTGCTTAGCCACCTTCAGGAGTTCTTTGCCTACTCTGGACAAATTAGTATAAACCCAGAATGTCACATTAGAAGAGAAGCAACTGGCTGGTTCAGATTTAACAGCATCTTAATATTATTCTATTGATAAAATTGTATTTTGTACATTTGCATTGCAAACACTTATGATCTTAATAGCTAATCTATTGTTATATGTCTATGAACTGGTTCCCTAGTACTGGGATTAAGGTAGTGAAGAGAGGTGGTCAGGAGAGACTTGATTCAAGCCATGCCTTCCCATTTCCATTAGTTTCATCTCTAAAGATGGCATTTAGAGGCATTCTTATTACCCCCATATAGACTGAAGCAGAATAAAACAAAATGAAGTAGGAACAGGTCAGAGCTGGGAAACAAATGTTGGGAACTGGTAAGTGGTGTGTCCAGTACAGTTTTTTAAACTAAGAGTTAGATGTAGTGTTTTTCAGGATATTTTACCAGTTCTACAGGGTAGTGTGGGGAAAAAGTAAGATCTGCTCTTTCAACTCACTAGCTATACGATCCTGGGAAATTCACCCAACCTCTCTACAGTTCAGGTTACCTATTTCTATAATTGGAATATAAATACCTGCTTGAAGGCTTGCTCTTGGATTTAGTGAGTTAATACATTCAACACCCCAAACACAGTTCCTGGCACACAGACAATGAATAAATGCCAGTGTCTTTTCTTTTCTCTTTCCTTTGGTCTTCACCCTCCATTCTTCCCAGGATTACCAAAAAAAAAAAAAAAATGTAATTTTATCTCCCCATAAAGTTATTACAATCTTTTTCAGAATGAAACAAGTATAAGAAGTATATTGTCTTCTAAACTCTAAATTCCTGAATTTAAGCTCTGATGGTTTTCAACATGTGTTCCTGGTACCAAAAGCTTATACCCAAAGATTTTCATTTCTTACCCTGCTGAATCACATACCTTCTTTAGCAGGAAGCAAATCAACAGGAAACGTCTTGATATCCTGAGGGGCTGTGCTTTAAGGCATTCTTGCACTTCGGTGACATGGAAATATTCCAAACTGGAGCATGGTTCTAACAACAGTATTCATTAACTTCACAGCTAGTGCCAAAGACATCCTGTAAAAAAGAGGTGATTTGCAATGTAAGGTTCTCATTATCTTTGGGCTGTTAAATTGCATTTTAAAAAGTGCATGGAAATACACTGCTATATTCAAACAAATGTGCACCCACAGACAACTGCTGGAAAGAGTTGCCATGGACCCTGGTACTTTTGGAAACTAGAAACCAAATGGGACTAATCACCCTACATAGATATAGCCAACTATAAAGCAAGGATTTAAGTGTGTTTCTTTATATGGTAATACATTCCCACTTCTATCTTAAGTCCCTAATTGACCAATCTATTTCCTTGGAGATGTAACTGTGGCAGATGCTACTAGCTGGCTATGTAATATATTTTCTTCTTTTTCTATGGTAAATATAACCTCGATTTTATCGGGTACAGCCAAATGAACATTATCTGACCTCCCTTGTAGCTAGAGGTGACCATGTGACACAGTTTCAGCCAGAGTGAACAGAAATTTTCTAGGATTTTCGAGAAGGGTTTGTTTTCCTGGTAGAAGTGCCTTCACATTTCCCTTGTTGCTCTCGCCTTCACCTGATTAGAGGGCTAAAGCCACAGCTGCCATCTTGACACCATGAGGAAAAGGCCAGGAGAATGGCAGAAACTACAGCCTCAATATTCACTGCGTTCTTGAGGACTTCCCTAATTCATTTAAGTCATTGTGATTTGGGTTCTCCTCTGAAAGCACTCCCAAACTGACACAGTATTCCTCTCACTTGGCCAGAAATTTCTATTAGATTAGCTTATTTGTATTACACATGCATAATAATATTCACCATATTCTGACTATCACACCTGTTGAGATGACCAAAAGAGAGTTTGAGTATGTTTCAAAAGCTATCTAAAAATTATAATTAGTAAAACAAGGAGGATGGTATATTCATCTCACTAACTCCAAGACCAGACACAATGCTTGTGCACGGTTGCTCATTATGCATTTAAGATACAGGATTTTTATTTATCAGATTAGCTAGAGGATAGTCACCTAATCAGCTAATATTCAGGCTTCCCTTGTGGCTCAGAAGTAAAGAATCTGCCTACAATACAGGAGACCTGGGTTTGATCCCTGGGTTGGGAAGGTCCCCTGGAGAAGAAAATGGCAACCAACTCTAGTATTCTTGCCTGGGAAATCCCATGGACAGAGGAGCCTGGTGGGCTACAGTCCATGGGGCCTCAAAGAGTCAGACACAACTTAGTAACTAAATCACAGAGGATAGGTTAGAAAGAAGAGCCAAGTTCTGTCTATCCTGTACAAGAATAGCAAATATGTAACATGCCTGCCTACATTCTCCCTTCATCTCTAATCACAGACATAATCAACCAACCAATCAATCCTCTCAATGAGAAAAAAAAATATTCTCAACATAGTGACTTAGAGAGTCACTATAAATCTATCAATGTCTTAAAAGCAAATGACTATTTGTAACCTGTAAAAGGCAGCTGCCCTAATAATGGGAGGTCAATGTCCACCAGGACTGAGCAAGAGGCTGTTAGAGACAGCACCACAACAGAAGGAATAAAATGGATGGTCAGGACCCTGATGATGGAGAAAAGGGCAGAGGGCACCATCTGGGAACACAACTGGAGGACTAGAGGTCAGGTGTGGCAGTGGATGAAGGATGGCTGAGGTCCAAGAACAAGGAGGATTGACCCAGGAGGAACCGAGTAACTTTATTCCTACGTCTCTACTTCTACCACCTCTTCACAGCCTTGCTCAACTCTCTATATAGGCATTCTTCTCACTGTTTTGTCTTTTTTCTTCATCACCTTGTAATTCTCCCCATTGAGGGGTACCATAATTCAATAGAAATGCTTTGCAACCAGGCAGATCTCAATTCAAATACTAATCTTTACAGGATGGAGAAAGTTGGGTGGATTGTCCAACCTCTCCATCTCTCCTTCTGACCAAAGAGGGCAATACCAGCACCTCACAGGCTTGCGGTTAGCATGGAACATGCTTACCCACAACTTAAGGCAGGGTCAGGCTTATTGTAAAAGTTCTTCCTCAGCTGGAGTTCATTTGCCATCTTAGTTTGTGGACATGTTGCCATCTCTCAGGAATAAAGAAGTTTCCAAAGATTCAGTATGGCTCCAGACATTTTATAAGGACTCAGCAAATATTCTAACTCATAAAATAAAGGAAGCTTATTTTGAGCAAGTTAAGTCATTGGTCTAGTTTGTACAAGGTAAATTAAATGAATACTCACAATAGTAACTTCACCCTGTTCTCAGACAACCAATGGCCATCAGACATATTACAGTTTAATAAACTTTAATGAAAGGACCTTCAAATTTCACTTGTATTTTCCAGTGAAATTCTATCTGCTCCAATAATTTTTAAACATATGGAATTTATTTTGCCTCACACCTGGCTATATTTAATTTGTTATGAGAGGTTTCTGACTGTGTTATGTGACCTATTCCCATGACGCTTAAGAGTTAAATGTGTTTCCTGCTTTCTTGAATTCCAAATAAACTGAATAAAATAACCAATCCTTGGATACACAAATGTAATATCCTGAGCCTACACACACACACACACACACACACACACACACACACACACACACACACTCCATGTTCCTGTTTTCTATTAACTTTCAGTTTGTGGGTATAAGGGACAGAAGTAATAAGAAGAAGGAAATTATGAATCACTTAAAGAGAATTACCTGAAATCTTCATATTGCAATTATTCTTAAATGCTCTCAACCATCCTAATAATTTAGTATGTTACTGACACCTAAATAACTTATTCATTTGATTTCTCTGGATTTTTGTTCCTTATGAGCTAACTAGTGTGAATAATTAGAATAGTATTTCAAATTTGAAAAGCAAAACTTGTTTTTGAAATCTTAACAGTAATAACATAATTCCTTATTCAAATGTGAGCAGTATATTTTGAAAATTCTTAAGCCTGTCTTAAAAATAAAGGTTCAAGTGTAACTATTCGATACTCATTTTTTAAAGTCATGGCTATTCTGCACTCATACATTCATTCTATCAAATGAAGACAGTCTTATATTCCATTTCCACAATTTCAACTATTAAACGGTATTTTATAATACTAGAAATGTATACAAATTGCATTACAGATCTAGTTTTGTAGGTGTAAAGGCAATGGGGGTTTCCCTGGTGGCTCAGCTGATAAAGAATCCGACTGCAATGCGGGAGATCTGGTTTCAATTCCTGGGTTGGGGAGATCCCCTGGAGAAGGTAAAGGCTACCCACTCCAGTATTCTGGAGAATTCCATAGACTGTATAGTCCATGAGGTCACAAAGAATCAGACATGACTGAGTGAATTTCACTTTCAAAAGCAATATGGAACAGTGAACAAGCACCATCAGAGAAACTAGACATGTGAGATACAGCTCCTTCTACCATTTACTGTAAACGTAATTTAGATTAATCATCTGTGTCTCTGGGACCGAGTCAGTTCATGTATAAAGTGGGATTAATAGTTTATCCAACTTGGGATTTCCCTGGTGGTCCAGTGATTAAGACTCCACGTTTCCACTGCAGGGAACACAAGTTCAATACCTGGTCAGGGAATTAAGACTGCATGGCACAGTAAAAAAATAAAAATAAGAGCTTAAGAATATGATCTTTGTAGTGCTAATTATTAGCTGTGTATCCTTGGGCAAGTCACTTAATCTCTGGATCTCCTGTCTTCATTGAGAGGTGAATGTTATATAAATGCAATGATGCCCATAAGCCCTTGACACAGTCCCTGATCACACCATGATAGGGGAATGGTATGGATCAGGCACCATGGTTTTTGCTCATTGATACACCCTGTCTGACACATGGGTGCTTAATAAATATTGTTGAATTCTAAATGGTGCTGGGAAAACTGGGCAGTTACATATTAAAAAGTGAAATTAAAACATTCTTTAGCACCATACACAAAAATAAACTCAAAATGGATTAAAGACCTAAATGTGAACAGACACTATAACACTCCTAGAAGAAAACATAGGTAGAACACTCTCCAACATAAATCACAGCAATATCTCTTTTGATCCATCTCCCAGAATAATAGAAATAAAAACAAAAATAAACAAATGAGACCTATTTAAGCTCAAAAGCCTTTGCACAGCAAAGGAAACAATAAACAAAACCAAAAGATAACTCACAGATTGGGAGAAAATATTTGCAAATAATGTGACTGACAAGGGATTAGTCTCCAAAATTTACAAAAAGCTCATGATGCTCAACAGTGTCAAAACAAACAACCCAATCAAAAAATGGGCAGAAGACCTAAATAGACATTTCTCCAAAGAAGATATACAGATGGCCAAGAGGCACATGAAAAGATGTTGAACATCTCTAATTATTAGTGAAATAAAATCAAAACTACAATGAGATATCACCTCACACAGGCCAGAATGACTATCATCAAAAAACTCCACAAACAATAAATGCTGGAGAGGGTGGGGAGAGAAGGGAACCCTCATACACTGTTGGTGAGAATGTAAATTGGTACAGCCACTATGGAGAATAGTATGGAGGTTCCTTAAAAAACTGAAAATAGAGCTACCATATGACCCTGCAATCCCTCTCCTGGGCATACATCCAGGGGAAAAATTATCCAAAAGGATACATGCACTCCCATGTTCATTGCAGTACTGCTTACAATAGCCAAAACATAGAAGCAACCGAAATGTCCATCGACAGAGAAATGGATATAGAAGATGTGCTATGTATATACAATGGAATGTTACTCAACCATTAAAAAGAATGAAATTATGCCATTTGTAGCAACATGGATGGACTTAGAGTGCCATACTGAGTGAGGTAAGTCAGAGAAGGAAAAATATCATATGACATCCCTTATATGTGGAATCTAAAAGGAATGAACTTACAAAATGAACTTACAAATGAAACAAATGAACTTACAAAACAGAGAGACTCACAGACTTAAGAGAACGAGGAAGGGATAGTTAGAGAGTTTGGGATGGACATGTACACACTGCTATATTTAAAATGTGTAACCAACAAGGACATACTATATAGCACATGGAACTCTGCTCAATGTTATGTGGCAGTTCAAATGGGAGGGGAGTTTGGGGGAGAATGGACACATGTATGAAAGTACAACTGAACTCCTTAGCTGTTCATCTGAAACTATCACAACTTTGGTAATCAGGTACACCCCAATATAAAATAAAAAGTTTTAAAATAAATAAATATTGTTGAATTCATTTTAACTAAAATACCACCTGGAGTCACCCTTTAAAAATAAGTAAGATTAACTCAAAATCCAATCTCTGTCAATGTCTTATTCACAAATTTTATAAATGTATGGAGTCATACTATTCTCTCTGTTATATGTGGTTCAGAGTTCCATCTTCTGTTGTGGTTTGTTTTGTTCTCCATTATAAGGTTTTTTTCTATTTATTGTTTACCACAGTTACCGTCCTTTGATTAGCTTGACCATACATACATATAATCAATTGTATGTATATACATACACAAAATCCACAACACAAATAACCAGATACCATTCTCATGATTCACAGGAGGATTTAGGAGTATCAGTGAGATGGGGTTTGTCACAGAGCTATATACAAGACAACTAACACTTGAATTATCAAGCTTCTTTAAATAAAGTCCCTTGGCCATAGGACTTTCCTATACTAGTAAAAAAAATTATTCCCAAGAAGTGATTATGAGAACCTTTATAGAAATTATTTAGAGTACATGTATTTTATTGTTTTCTAATTTAAAAAATCTGATTTTAGTAGTTGTCATCAAAATCTTTCTCAGATGTATGACATTTGTTTGTTTACAAAGGCTTATTTATTTGCCGTGAGTAGGGATGAAAGTAAAAGAGCTTAAATATTTCCCAACACTCCTTTAGTTGAATTCACAAATACACAAATCCCCATCAGCCAGACATATCATAATCCATCTGACAACGAGTACTAGAACTCTTTGATATGTATTCTGTACAACCTGTGCTAGACATCACAGGTTTCATTTCTGAAAGGTTCAGTAGTTTGTTTGGGAAAATGCCACTCACAGAACCGAAACAGCGTCTGTCTGGATCCAAAATTAGTATCTTTCTCTCCATATGTATTGTCACCAGGAAGACATTCTGGAGGAATGTAGCAGAGTGTTTTTCAAAATGTTCTTTTGTAATTTAGTAACTGTTAAGTCTTAAAATGAGACTTTGAGGATATGGAAATGAAGTACGATAGTAAATATTCTTTTGACAAAATGAATTATTTACCATAAAAGAAAGTCTATTTCATGTTATTTCCCCTACTCTTGAGAATATGAAGGACATGTTAGGTATTCTTACTCCATGTACGGTAGGGTGGCTCAGACGGTAAAGCATCTGCCTGCAATGCAGGAGACCCAGGTTCAATCCCTGGGTCGGGAAGATCCCCTGGAGAAGGAAATGGCAACCCACTCCAGTACTCTTGCCTGAAAAATCCCATCGACAGAGGAGCCTTATAGGTTACAGTCCATAGGGTCTCAAAAAGTCAGACAACACTGAGCTACTTCATTTCACTTACTCCATGTGATGAATAAGAGCAATTCCCATCACCAAAGGATACCCACAAAAGTTATCTACAAGGGATGCAGCTTGGGTTAAACCCAAGGAATTTTC
The DNA here is from genome assembly GCA_007570785.1 of Antilocapra americana. Classification (NCBI taxonomy): domain Eukaryota; kingdom Metazoa; phylum Chordata; class Mammalia; order Artiodactyla; family Antilocapridae; genus Antilocapra; species Antilocapra americana. Next base: position 27,881,069 of record ML660200.1, read on the forward strand.
CAAGCTCATAGAAGCAGTTTCAGTACTAGTCCTACGCTCTTTCCCTTAGAGAGATCCAGAGACCCAGGGCAGCACTACTAGGGATGCAAGGACCAAAAAGAAGTGACACTCCTTCAGAGAGGTAAGAACTGGAAAGTATCCTGAACCACATCTGCTCCCTTTCCCAAGAAATAGTCATGTTGACAGTAACGCTATCTTACGTTTGTACATCATCTTTGTGAGCATGGCGATTCATTCAACAAACCATGTCTCTAGGGCATTGTGCTAGAGGAGAGGCAGCAGAATGTTGAGATCCTGGACTCTGGAGTTAGATTGCCTGGATTCCAATCCTGGGTCTGTGCTCATTGGCTCTGCAATCTGGGGCACACAGAGTTGCCTGTGTGTCACTTTACATGGGAGTCAACCAGAGAAATCACTTATATCAAGAGGTAGAAAACAGGACAGAGGGGCAGTCTAGCAAAGAAAATAAATAGGGACATGACCAATCAAAGTAGTATGCAAAAAGTGATGTGTTAAAAATAGAAGTATAAAGCAAATACCTATACCCAAGAAGCTGGGGATTAGGGCACATTTGCATCTAGGACACTAGGATGATGGTAAAACCACTCTAAAGTAACAAAGCAAAATGAGTGTCCGAGATGACACAGGAATAGAGTCTCAAGGAAGAAACAGGAATATTTATAAGTCCCATATAGACTCCATTATGCTTCTCATCTTCTGAGTTATCTCCAAAATTTTAAAATATACAAGTAAATAATTTAAATATTATATTAACTTATATTACATACTATATGCACCTAACAGATGCAGAAGATATTAAGAAGAGGTGGCAAGAATATACAGAAGAACTGTATGAAAAAGATCTTCACGACCCAGATAATCACGATGGTGTGATCACTCACCTAGAGCCAGACATCCTGGAATGTGAAGTCAAGTGGGCCTTAGACAGCATCACTACAAAGCTAGTGGAGGTGATAGAATTCCAGTTGAGCTATTTCAAATCCTAAAAGATGATGCTGTGAAAGTGCTTCACTCAATATGCCAGCAAATATGGAAAACTCAGCAATGGCCAGAGGACTGGAAAAGGTCAGTTTTCATTCCAATCCCAAAGAAAGGCAATGCCAAAGAATGCTCAAACTACCACACAATTACACTCATCTCACACGCTAGTAAAGTAATGTTCAAAATTCTCCAAGCCAGACTTCAACAATACATGAACCGTGAACTTGCAGATTCAAGCTGGTTTTAGAAAAGGCAGAGGAACCAGAGATCAAATTGCCAGCATCCACTGGATCATCAAAAAAGCAAGAGAGTTCCAGAAAAACATCTATTTCTGCTTTTTTGACTATGCCAAAGCCTTTGACTGGTGGATCACAATAAACTGTGGAAAATTCTGAAAGAGATGGGAATACCAGACCACCTATAACTGGACATGGAACAACAGATTGGTTCCAAATAGGACAAGGAGTACATCAAGGCTGTATATTGTCACCCTGCTTATTTAACTTTTATGCATCATGAGAAATTCTGGGCTGGCAAGCTGGAATCAAGGTTGCTGGGGAAAATATCAATCACTTCAGATATGCAGATGACACCACCCTTATGGCAGAAAGTGAAGAAGAACTAAAGAGCCTCTTGATGAAAGTGAAAGAGGAGAGTGAAAAGTTGGCTTAAAATTCAACATTCGGAAAACTAAGATCATGGCATCTGCGCCCATCACTTAATGGCAGATAGATGGGGAAATAGTGGAAACAGTGGCTGACTTTATTTTTCTGGGCTCCAAAATCACTGCAGATGGTGATTGCAGCAATGAAATTAAAAGACACTTACTCCCTGGCAGGAAAGTTATGACCAGCATATTAAAAAGCAGAGACATTACTTTGTCAACAAAGATCCCTCTAGTCAAGGCTATGGTTTTTCTAGTGGTCATGTATGGATGTCAGAGTTGGACTATAAAGAAAGCTGAGCACCGAAGAATTGATGCTTTTGAACTGTGGTGTTGGACAAGACTCTTGAGAGTCCCTTGAACTGCAAGGAGATCCAACCAGTCCATCCTAAAGGAGATCAGTCCTGGGTGTTCATTGGAAGGGCTGATGTTCAAACTGAAACTCCAATACTTTGGCCACCTGATGCAAAGAGCTGACTCATTGGAAAAGACCCTGATGCTGGGAAGGATTGGGGGCAGGATGAGAAGGGGATGACAGAGGATGATATAGCTGGATGGCATCATCGACTCAATGGCCATGGGTTTGGGTGAACTCTGGGAGTTGGTGATGGACAAGGAGGCCTGGCGTGCTGCGGTTCATGGGGTTGCAAAGAGTTGGACACGACTGAGAGACCGAACTAAACTGATATGCATACACACACACACACACACACACACACACACGTATATATATATATCCCACACATCAACTTACTACATACCCTTGGATTTAGAACTAGAACAAGGTGAGCTTACTCTATTAATCTTCATTAGTCAGTGAGTCCATATCGCCATAGACAGATCAACATTGAGCCCAGTAATCATTACTGGCAAAGTATATATTCTTCCCCAAACATCATACAAATCACCTCTTGAAGACTTGTATTCAAAGTTTCCCAAATCCTGAAGCCCCCAGATCTTTGGGAGAGAAATATACAACCTTCCCTAATAGCCACATCAAGTTCCATTTATAGTATTCTTTTGATCATATTTCACTCTCTCAGAAACCTAAAAATTCAACCCCAGGCTCTGAGACAACCCATAAAAACTGTAGCAATAAAAAGCAAAAAGTGAAAACTTTTAAAGTAGGTCTGAGAAAGTCATTGTTTCTGAAAGGTAGAAATACAATGATATAAAACCCTGGTTAGAAGCAAGGAAACTGTTAGCAGTTGGCATGGAAATTACCCCATTATTTATTACTGTGATTAGGTGAGATTCTTGAGCCACATACCTCAATAGAGAATAGCATCTATTTGATTGCATGGGATGAGAGTCTGATCTATTATTATTAATTTGCCTTCACTCTAGCCATTAAGTGACTGCTCCTTTGGATCATAAAAAGTAGTCCATGAATAACACAGGAAGGTTTTTACCCTATTCTCAATAAGATAATAAATTCCAGCTACTGTCTCAATAAAAGATTCAGCCACCTGCTTGGATATTTTTCTGCCACTGGGCTCAAGAGCAAACAAAACTGAGTCCAGCTGGTGCACTGAGCAAATACTGCTCCTTCCCCAGGTTGTTAATTGATTCAGATACCAATAAGATTCCTCACTACCAGCACTTAGAACTCCCCACTGACTTTTTCTTAAGCCTATTCTCAAACTTCATCTGCATGTGGAAGTGCCTGCTTCTGATTTTTCTGCTCCTTCCAAATATGAGAGTCTCTGCAGCCTCAGGGCCACCATCGTCTCTAATCGACTCTGCCAGGTACAGTCTAAGTTAATAACATTTGACCCCTGGATACATGGAACTCAATATTAAGTCCCAAGGTCTAATGGTCCAGATGCCATTGCTGGCCTCCTTAAAGACCAGCAATGGAAAGGTCTTCAGAGCTCTCGATCATGGGTCACAATTCAGGTTTGGACCTGGGTTCTACATAACAGCTAATCAGAACAAAGGCAAGTAACTGGCAAGATTTAGCTTTATCACTTGTCCTAAATTTGCAGAAGTAGGGTCTGGATGCAGCAATGAGTAATGGTTAAAAACACAGACTCGGCTAGCAGACTGCCTGGGTACCAACTCTCATCAGCAAAGATTTCTAGCTAAATTTGGGCAGGTTTTTCGGGAATATTAAGTAGTATTCTTCCACTCAATGTTGTTCAGGAAATTACTGATATGAGAATCAAAACCATCTACACAGCTTATTACATTAAGCAGATTTCACTATTCCAGTCTTTGCATCAACATAACTATTCTAGGAAACTCTCACCTGGAAGATAATAGTTCTTTATTCCAAAAACTTTCTGAAAGCCCAAATAACTCTTTCATACTGCTGCTGCTGCTAAGTCACTTCAGTCGTGTCTGACTCTCTGCGACCCCATAGACGGCAGCCCACCAGGCTCTGCCGTCCCTGAGATTCTCCAGGCAAGAACAATGGAGTGGGTTGCCATTTCCTTCTCCAATGCATGAGAATGAAAAGTGAAAATGAAGTCACTTAGGCATGTCCGACTCTTTGCGACCCCATGGACTGCAGCCTACCAGGCTCCTCCGTCCATGGAAGTTTCCACAGAAGAGTACTACAGCGGGGTGCCATTGCCTTCTCCAAACTCTTTCATAGAAAGCATCAAATGATGGTTTACACCTAGATTCCTTGTTTCTCAATTCTCACTGTTAGGTAATCCTAACCTTTCTGTTATGATATTTTTCCAATCCTAATCAAGCCCCCTGACATGAAAGTTCTACCATAAACCAGTCTTCTAAAATTTCAGTAATATCCCAACACTGCCCCTCCTTCTCTGAGGCACTACTAAGACTCTGTCAAGGCAGTACTCTCCCTTCAAGCAGGGACAACAGTTAGAGAAGCTGTTGGTTATTAAGTCCTGGCCATTTTGCACCAATCTCTATAGAAGTTATTGTTTAGGTTCTTGGACTGTTATGAGAGACAGCAATCAAGTTTATTGCAAGTCTGACTTACAGTAAGTTGGCTTTCTGGGTTGTTTATTGTAGATAAGGGGGTTGGCTTCCTGGGCAGGCAGCAGGTCACAATCCTATTTTTATATATGATCTGGCCACTGTCCATTTGCATAGTCAACTTCTCAAAGCAAGATCTGTACTGGAGTTTGTTTTTATCTTGTTCTTTGGGTTCCATGGTATGGTTCTCAACATAGCATAAGGGTATAAATTTGCATAAATAAATGAATGACTTCACGGTGGATACTGGAAGTGAATCAAAGTTAATTGTTAATAAGCTGATGTCATCTTAAAAGGAAAAAAATGCATGAAATTCAAGTTAAGAACAGATAGTTTGGGGCACAAGAGGAGATATGGTAAAATCTCTTGTCATTGCTTCTTCAGTAATACCTTTGACATTTAAGTCTAGGTTCTGTTCCCTGAAAATTCTTCTTAATAAAAATTTATCTGGTCTTTTGGATTTGCTCAGAAAATAAAAATGTGCAGCAAAATGAAATCTGACTGTTAATTTCAAAGCATATATAGCCATGGAACAAGAAGTATGAAACATGAAGCACTGCTCAGATAGGACAAGAGTCAAAGAACTCAGGGTACAAAGTGACAGAAAGACAAAGGGTGGGGTGAGAAAGTGTCTTTGGTGACAGTTTTGGGGGTGAATGTTACCCTACTCAATGGCTCCAGTATCTACAGTTAAATCCCCCAGAATCTGATCTCCATAACCTCATTTCTTCATTCTTGGATAGAAAACTGGCAGGAAGCCAAGCTGGTTACCAAAAAACACCTTGAATTTTCTTTTATCTTCTTCATTTGTCTTCATCTCATCCCTATATTGCCTGCCTTAAGTTCACCTTTTCTTTTCCTTTCCAAGACAGTACCTATTCTGCCTATGATTTTTAACACAGTCCAAAGCCGAGCTGAAAAATTACATCCCCTACCTTGACATTTTGATGACACTTGTCACCATTACCATTTACTCACCACGAAGCATGTGCTGCTTCGATTTGTTTCATTACCTTATTGTGTGTGAAAGCCTATTTCTACAACTTGACCGAAACATGGAAGGGATAACGGCTTACTATTCTTTGCATTACTACAGTTTCTGTTTCAGAGTTTCACATATGGTAGGCAGAACAGTAAATGATGATGTATTGTGGCAATTATTAAAGGTCACTGACACTTGATAGATGAGTTTTCATGTTAAGGCTTAACTCAAATTATAAACGTGGTACATGGTTTCCCTGAAATAAGCTCATAATCTGTTTATTATGTATTAAATGAATTATTCCTATTAAAATAGTATTTAGTTTCCTCCTCAGTATTAGCTAAAATTTCAGTGGTTAATGAGTAGCTGAAATGGGCTACTTAAGTGAATGTCTCCGGTGCTTTCACTGATCACAATAAGACATTTTACACCCATTAAGTTTCCCGTGTTTTCCCAAATACAACAGTATTAGTTTTAAGAAAATTATCATTTAGGTAATCATCTGCCAGCACGTGTTTTTAGGTAACCTTTTTCCAATGATTCTGGTGAGTTCTGCCAAACTGTGCACGAAAATAGTCTATTATTATAATTCAGTTTTACCTGGATGGTTGTCCTAACTTTAATGTTTGTACTACCACAAGGAAAATTGTTTTAGTTATTCCCCAAATTCTTAATACTAATAATCATTTTTCCTATCCAAAGCTTAGAGTCTAATTCCCATTCTCTGTTCCATTTATGTATGATATGGTTCAAAATGTCTCATTTCTGAAGTTGATTTCTAGAAAATTTAGTCAACTTGTATTAATTATGTATATCCTTGTTATTGAAGCCAAACCTTAACTAAATTAAGTCTACCTAAAAATTCTACCTTTATTGTTGATGTTTGGCATTTCATGATCGGTTGGCTGAATTGTGAAGTAAATGAACCAATTATTTTGGCACCTGGTGTATGTGTATAGAAATTCACAAGGGGATGGTATTTTAAAGGGTAGGATAATAATAAACTAAGATTCCCTAAAGATCCTATTCTATCATTTGCAGACTGAAGAATGAGTGTCTGCGAAAGAATCGCTCACTCAGCCTTAGGCATCATATAGCCCGGCTGGACCATCACATATCTGTAATTAGAGCCTTCATCATCAATAAGCAATTATAGCAGATGAGAAGATAGAAACTAATGATGCCAGTCCAGACAACTGCCGAATACACTCAGATAAGCTGTAGCATCTGACTGAATTGCCAGATAATTTTGAGAACTTCAATAAATTTCCCATACTTTAACAATAAAAGTGGAAAGAAATCACCTGAAAACTATAACAACAGACACATTTTTGTAAACAAATCCTAGAAGTAGAGTTTTATTGTAAATATCAGGGAGTAAAGGTTGGTTATTTTTTAACTTAAAATAAACTTATCAATCAAAACTAGCAGAGGCAAATGAAAATAACGTGACTAAATTATGGACGTTGAAAAATGGAAGGAAGGAGAAACAGTCAGGAAATTTGCATGGAAAATCAATTTCTTTGTCTGAACGAAAAATTAAACTAGCATAAGAATGAAAACAAATCCTAGTGGATAAAACCACAGTAGAATTGTTTTGTGTGAGGTAACATCTGCTGAGCCCAGAAAACCTACCAAAGACAATAGTTCACAATAAACACCTTTTGTTGGTGCTGCCACAAGGACTTCCCTTAATACAACTGATGAATTTGTTTGGGAAAGAAAAAAAAAACCCACACTAAAGTCATTAAATCATATCTAAAATTCAAAAAGAGAATCAGCTTCTTCAAAGAAACCAACCAAAGCTGTATAAATCTACATTACTATGTATGTAATCCTGGACCTGATTTAGGTGATGCATAGCTGCATTTAGAATATGCCCCACAAATATAAATAACATTCTATGAATACAAGAAAGAAACAGAGATATTGTTTAGATATGTGTTCTTTTAACCCTGAAGTAACACTTGAAATGTATGAAAAGCTGATATAAAAAGAATAACAATATTATTAATAATAGTGATGTTACTATGTCCTGTGAGAAGCTGCTTCAGTCGTGTCTGACTCTTTGCGACCCCATAGACTGTAGCCCGCCAGGCTCCTCTGTTATGCGATTCCCCAGGCAAGGATACTGGAGTGGGTTGCCATTTTCTCCTCCAGGAGATCCTCCAGACCCAGTGATCAAACCCATATCTCTTATGTCTTCTGCATTGGCAGGCGGGTTCTTTACCACTAGCAACCTTTGGGAGGATAACATTTATCATACGAGCGCTATGCTTTAGTCACTGAGCTGTGCTTCTGAGTCATTACTGCCTGGGCAAATATAATGCAAAATTCGTTAGCAAGCATATTGCTAGTAGAGTTTGGAAACACTTGCTTTGTGGGAAGAAGAAAAGACGAAAGAGGAGTTTGGAGCAAACTGGAGCCAAAGCCTATGATTTAGTCTAGTCTTATTTAAATAACTGGGAAGGGATAAGAAAGCAACAGTGAAAAGGAATGGTATAATGAAGTCACTTGGAGCCAGGGAAATGTTTCTGAAGGAATCTTTGGGGTGTAAGTGTTTTCCTATCATACTGGCTGGCTAAGGTACACATGGGCTTCCCAGGTGTCACTAGTGGTAAAGAACTCACCTGACAATGCAGGAGACATAAGAGACACGGGTTCGATTCCTGGGTTAGGAAAATCCCCTGGGTTGGCCACCCACTCAACCCAATTGGCAGTATTTTTGCCTGGATAATCCCAAGGACAGAGGAGCCTGGAGGGCTACAGTCCATAGGGTTGCAAAGAGTCAGACACGACTCAAGCAACTTAGCATGCACACATGCAAGCAATGTATACATACGACATTAGTAAAATAACTGGGCCATGTGTGAAGACCTCTCCTCTGCCATGTGACACTCCTGTCATCATTAGGGCCATGGCCCTCAGGGGTTTGGGGCCCAGTCAGCATCTTTGGTGCCTCCCCAGTGCCACAGAACTCTGAAGTCTAAGAAGTAAGACCAACAACATATTAATTTTATCAATCCCAAGGCTCACTTTATTACTGCACTGGAGAAGAAATGGGAGGGAATTATTTTCCTGACTAGGAATTAGAACCACAATTTTGGAACTCTCAAAAACTTCATTCAGAAAGCCCTAGTTACACATTCCTTTAACCCGCCTGCTTAACTGAGTCCCCCAGCTCTCCTCACTAGGAATCCTGTAGCTCTCATAAAACTGATGTGTTGTATGCCCTTTGTAATTGCAGGAACCACAAATGGTTGCCTCTAGGTTAATTTTGCACCAGTTCTTCCCTATAACTTAACAGTGAAATGTTGGAAATGTGTGCATTCCCACAGAAGTCAAGATAGTCAACAGTTGTGGGTTTGGATGTTGAACACTAAAAAACGAATTGCCAGATCTCTTATCTGAGCTCTCTTTCCTAATAGAAATAACAGTTTTATCTGGAATCTTCTTTTTTCAAGTGTTACTTGTTTCTAGTAAAAACTTGACTAAGTTTTATGCATAGATATTTCATGCTGGGAAAAAATTATTATAAGCATTTAAATGTGTATTTGGGAGTCCTAGTTCAAGGGAGCAACAACTTCCTCATTCAATTAACTGAACAGCTGAGAAATATAGATTTTTTTCTTATATTACATCAATTAGGATTTATTTTACTCGTCAGGAAAGTAAATTCCCAACTCAAATGATCTTTAAGAATATAGGAATAAATTCCCTCAAAGTAATGGAGAAATCCAGAACGCTTTGGATTTCCAGCAAAAGTTGAGGCAGTAACCCAGAGGAGCGGGTTGTCACTCTATCTCTAGGCTCTGTCTTGCATGATATCTGCCTCACCCTCTGTCTTGCTCCTGATCCAAGATGGCTACTCTTATCTAGGCTTCATGTTCTTCCCTCAAACATGGAACAAAAGTCTTGAGCTTCACTGTGAGTAAACCCATTTGGTCAGATCCTGTGATCAAGGGGAAGGCACTGGCCTAGAGGGGTTAACCCACCCTAAGTTACGTCATTGTTGTCACCACATCAGGACCACATCGGAACTCAATGATACAGGGACTTCCTTGGTGGTCAAGTGCTTAAGACTGTGTTCCCATGCAGGTTTGATCCCTGGTCAGGGAACTAGATCCCACATACTACAACTGAGATGCCGCACAACCGAATAATTTTTTTAAAAGAATTCAATGACACATAGTAGTGGTTCTCAAGTCACAAATTAGAAACAATAAACTAGAAATTCTAAGAGTTTCCAGCCGGAAATGTTTTTCTAAGAAGATCCAAAGGCCTCTTTCATTAGATCAATTATCATTTGATCCCTTATGACTTTTCAGTGTCTAGGAGAATTTAAATTGGGTAATATATAGCTGTAAGGGGAAACAAAATAATATGACACAGGCTGACAGGGAAGAGAAGCTTTAAACAGGTTAGAACACAAAGAATGAGAAATCTTGTGGAATAGTTCTTATAAAACAATAAGTCAAGGAATAGTTATAACCAATGCTGGAATATGCATTGATTATGAAAATTGGATTTGGACTGCTGTTGGAACAGGAGTCCAGGTGACTTAAAAAAAAAGAAATTTATTCTCTCACAGTTATGGATCCTGAGAAGTCCAAAACCAAGGTGTTCGCAGGGTCGTCTTCCCTCTGAAACTTGTGGAGGACTCCTTCCTAGCCTCTTCCTAGCTTCATGGTTGCCAATCATTGGCATTCCCGGGCTTGCAGCTGCATAACTCCACTCTCTGTCTTCATCGTCATGTATGTTCCCTGTGCCTTCTGTCCTCACGTGGCTGTCTTATTATATCATACTGGATTAGGGGTTTGCCCCACTTCAGGACAACTTCTTAACTAATTACATCAACAACAACCCTATTTCTAAGTAAGGGCACATTCTGAGGACTGGAGGATAGGACTTCAACATATATTGTTGGGGGAGAGGGGACACATTTCAACTCATAATGGTAACAGACGCTAACTAGAATAAGGGAAATTTACCAAAGCACACAAATATTAATGAAGAAGCAAAGATATACACACACACACACACACACACATATATATAGTTCTCTAAATCTGGAAAGGTGCAAAATTTACTATCCATATCATATAAAGCTACACCTCCAGATGTGTTCAATCTGAACATCTTCAGATGTGTTCAAGTCTTAGCTCAATCAATGACTCTGAAGATAAACCCCAAAATCAAAACTAACTTACAGTTGTGAGAATACAAATGGTCAAGCTCAAGAAATTGTATTTTGCTACCAAACATTTGAGCCATGTTTGGTTGGCCAAAGAAGAAACAAAAAAAATAGCAGCAATATGAAAAACAAATAGAAAATCACTGATCATAAAGCCCTTTAAGTTCATTAACCATATGATGAAAAAAGATAATCAGAGGAACAACAATATTTGCTGTTTAAATAGCATTGCTTGCTTTTTAGGGAAAGAAAATAATTGTAAAGGGAAAACATGTCTAAAATTCCAGACCAAAATAAATGTTTAGGTTCTCTCTTTAAATACATTTGTATATTTTTAAACAGAGTTTGTCTTCTTGAAAAGTTAATATGCTAGTTGAATAATCTTCCTCAATCAATGAGCAAATTCATACACAATGCTCAGACTTATTGTAAGTTTTTATTTTCAAAATCAGATTAACAAGGGATTTAATGTATATGTGTGTGTATAAGTGTGTAAAATGTATCAAAACTGTAAAATAAAGAATTCATTCTGTTGCAAGATTAAACAGAGAGGAAAATATAACAGGAAGAAAAGGGCCTTGAAATTTAGTCATATTCAAGAGCATTTCTAGTTTAAAAATGTCTTTATTAGAATTTAGAATAAGATACCTGACTGTCACATATGACCTACATGAATATGATACTAAGAAATACATCTAAACGACTTGTACTAGCTTTACATTCTGCTTTCTATAATTCATTTGTTAGTTTATATCTATAGAGTCTGAAACAAGTTCCCCTAGTCATGAGCACTCAAGTATGCACAGCCAGCAATCTGGCCTTGAAAAAGCATAACAGCTTTAATGAGCAGGAAATCAATTAGGAATTTTGACACATGGTGATAGGCTTAAACAATCAAGCCTGTCCTTAGGTAGGAGGCTCTGCTTTTAATATGACAATGAAATTGACTATGTCACTTCAACCTTCTAATAGCTTGAAGCAAAACCATTCAATGCCCATCACCAACTCAATCTTCCTTTCTAGGGAAAGCATGTGGCTGCAGGCTGATTGGTATTCGTGTTCTGGATCAGCTATAATTATATGGGTGTGATTTATTGGTTTTCTATCTACTGTTTTCTGTTTACACTGGAAATAATGCAATTTGTTTTCCTTCTGAAACTCCCAAAGTGAATTGCACTAAAGTGATGCGTGCTTAACTCATATAGATGATTCAAACTGTCAGTGATCAAAAAAGTCACTTAAATGCATAATTCATGACAGTGAATGAATTCCCCTTCCTCCCTAATTATTTAGTCTAGACTATTGTTAATATTGCTTTTCTCTTCCTGTGATTCTACCATCTTATGTCTGAGCAAGATGCTCAGAAATATGGCAAGAAGTGAAGGAAATCAGTCTGGGAAGTTTTTAATTGAGCAAGTAACCAAAATGATGTGCCATGGTCAGATCACTCAGAATTCTATAGGCATTTTACAGTTTTTAAGATTCCTAAGAGATAAGGTAATATGTCCTGTCCTCCGAAGTAGAAATGCAGGCAGTCCACCCACACATGATCAAATCTGCTATTTATTCCCTACTCACTTGAATCACAATTTTAAGCATCCGTGCTGGGTACCAATAATGTGGACAAGACAGAATATACAATTCCTAGTTTTAGGAAGGACATGATCAATAAGAAATTCTTCAGTTCCTGCCCACCCATCCACCCCACCTCATCCATTTTCTTATCTATTGTGTGCTTGTCCTGATTTTGAATTTACCAGTCTTTACCCCAGTTTGATTTGTAAGCAAGCTCAATAAACATTTTTTATTTTAAAGGGCAGTGGTTTCGAGGTGAAATAGTACCTGTCTCACTGTCAACAGAAAACTATACCATTAGAACTATAATATCTTTGTCTGATTACAAAAACAATACCTAAATACCAAGAAAAAACTTGGAAAATATGGAAAACAACAAAAAAATAATCTCTTGCAATCCAAACTCTAAGAAAGTCATAGGAAATCTTCACTTATTTCCTTTCAGATGCTGACTTTATCACATCTTTTTTTTTTTCACCTAATATAGAAGAATTATTTTCTCATATGCTGAATTATTTGAAAAAAAATTATCTTACTGATTGATAATTTACCATGTATAATTTATTTAATCATTTTCCAATGATCACTCTAATGCAAAATGGTCGATTTTAAAACAACAGAGAAAATGGCTTCATTTTTATGTTATGCTTCTTTCAGTGAAAGAAAAAAATGGAATACCTTCTCTCTTTTTTTTAGGTGCATTTTTTTAAGCTATCATATAAATCAAGATACAATCCTTTTTTTCTTCTCTTTCCTTGGCGTCTGTATAATGTCTGTTGAGGCCCACCTCTGACATTTATGATTGTAGATATAACACAGATGGCAGGAAAGAGACATTGGGCAGAAAGCTAGTTCCTATCTGCCCTGGGGAGCTAATTTGCTCTGTCTTCATGAAGGTAGGCCAAAGCTGTGTAGTAAACACTTGTATAAAGTTTAAGGCATGGCCTACATGGCATACAGAACATGGGAAAGTAAAACTAATTACTACATGGCAAGAGAAAGAAAAAAATAATGGGATTCAGGGCACACTACCAAATATGACACTTTGATGTACTGAATGTCTCAAGCTAAAGGAATTCAAGAAAACAGCAAAAGGTTACTCTGACATCCTCACCATCCTTATCCTTCTTCTCTGAAACAGGTCATAAAACTCTCCTGGGAGAGATATGTTCCCAATATCTGGAAGAAACATACATCCTTATCTCCCCTTATCTCCAAAGACAAAGGGATGCCAAGAAGAATCCTAACAGACAGGCCTTGATAAGCCTTTCCCAGTTCGCTACAATTATCTCATATTCCCTAACCTATCCTATTCCTCCACAACCGTCCACTCTTCATCAAACCCAGCATAAAACCCTCAGGTCTAACAGTCTTCATTTCCTTACGAAGACTTCTACGTCATGTAAAAGTTACAGTAAATAAATGTGTATGTTTTTATCCTGTCATAGTTGGTCTTGATGAGTTTAATTTTCAGACCGCACAAGGGACCCTAATAAAGTTGAGGAAAATTTTATCATCTCTCACAAGAAAGAGAGAGAGAGAGAGTAAAGGAAGGAAGGAAGGAAGGGAAGGAAAGGAGAGGAGAGGAAAAAGTAGAAGGGAACAAAGCACATGAGATAAGGTAGGTATCTGCCAGCTGTGACTCCAGAACTTACTTGCTGTGTGACATTGAATAAGAATTACTCTCAATTATCTTCCACAGCCTCCACAATCTTCAGTTTCCTCCTCTATACAACGGGCATGATAATCATACCTATTAGATGGGTTACGTTGAAGGTTAAAGGACTAAAGTTAAATGTCTGATGCATAATAAAAACAAGATGTATTCTAATTATTATTATCACTTCTACAATGGAAATGTTTATCTTAAAAATAAATCAACTAGAGGAGACACTACCTCTTTAAGGTGATACATCTGCACAATTTATAGATAAATGACTGGACTACCTGACCAATCACATAAAACCTTCGAATGAACACCTCTCTGAGGCATCCATGGTCATCTTGGAAGGTTACTTAGGTGTACTTGTTAAGAATGACATTTCCTGGGATCCATCATCTATATTTCCTGGCGCAGAATTGGGAGAGAGACATGCGATCCAAAATCGCTATTTATAGACCTATTTCTAAGTGATCTTTATTCAAGCTAAAGTTTGAGAAACTCTGAGACATCTTTACCCAGAAAAATGTTTTAACAAAAATCTTCTAGTGAATACTGCATTTGTTGCTACAGCAGATTCAGAGTGATTGGTGTTTACAAAAATGTCATTGGACAGAGTGCATTCCAAATCAGCCCTGTGAATTATTTACAAAGGAGCGAGTATAGACTGAAAGATTTTTATATAATCTTTGCAGCATTCCAAAATATTTTCTGAAATTACTGGGGAAGAGTTTTGCCAATCATAAACAAGTCATCTACTTTCCCAAACACCACCACCCATTACATACACACATACAATCAAGATAAGCTGCCTGGAAATGTCTTATCTTCTCCATCAATTGATATTGGTAGAGCAAAAAAATTAGACACTCTAATAAAATTACTCTGTTTAATCTCATTCACAAAATATCACTTACTTCATAAAGAATTTAAAAACAAATTCCTCTAGAAAGTGTATCTTTGAAAGAGAATTACAGAATCAGAATTGCAAAACTATCAGTTCAGTTCACTTGAGTCACTTAGTCGCATCTAATGCTTTGCAACCCATGGACTGCAGCATGCCAGGCTTCTTTGTCCATCATCAACTCCCAGAGCTTGCTCAAACCCATGTCCATCAAGTCGGTGATGCCATCCAACTATCTCATCCTCTGTTGTCCCCTTTTCCTGCTTTCAATCTTGCCCAGCATCAGGGTCTTTTCCAGTGAGTCAGTTCTTCGCATCAAGTGGCCAAAGGATTGTAGTTTCAGCTTCAGTAACAGTTCTTCCAATGAATATTCAGGACTGATTTCCTTTAGAATGGACTGGTTGGCTCTCCTTGAAGTCCAAAGGACTCTCAAGAGTCCTTTCAAACAACACGGTTCAAAAGCATCAGTTTTTCAGCATTCGGCTTTCTTTATAGAACAAATCTCCTATCCATACACAACTACTAGAAAAATCATAGCTTTGACTATATGGACCTTTGTCGGCAAAGTAATGTCTCTGCTTTTTAATATGCTATCTAGGTTGGTCATAACTTTTCTTCCAAGGAGCAAGCATCTTTTAATTTCATGACTACAGTCACCATCTGCAGTGATTTTAGAACCCAAGAAAATAAAATCCGTCATGTTTTCCATTGTTTCCTCATCTATTTGCCATGAAGTGATAAGGACCAGAGACCATGATATTAGTTTTTTGAATGTTGAGTTTTAAGCCAGCTTTTTCAATTTCCTCTTTCATCTTCATCAAGAGGCTCTTCAGTTCCTCTTCGCTTCCTGCCATAAGGGTGGTGTCATCTGGGTATCTGAGGTTATCAATATTTCCTCCCTGCCTTCTTGATTCCAGCTTGTGCTTCATCCAGCCTGGCATTTCTCATGATGTACTCTGCATATAAGTTAAACAAGCAGGGTGACAATATACAGCCTTGATGTACTCCTTTCCCCATTTGGAACCAGTCTGTTGTTCCGTGTCTAATTCTAACTGTTGCTTCTTGACCTGCATACAGATTTTTCGGGAGGCAGGTTGGGTGGTCTGGTAGCCCCATCTCTTTAAGAATTTTCCACAGTCTGTTGTGATCCACACAGTCAAAAGCTTTAGCATGGTCAATAAAGCAGAAGTAGATGTTTTTCTGGAACTTTCTTGCTTTTTTTGGTAATCCAACGGATGTTGGCAATTTGATCTCTGGTTCTTCTGCCTTTTCTAAATCCAGCTTGAACACCTGGAAGTTCATGGTTCACATACTGTTGAAGCCTGACTTGGAGAATTTTGAGCATTACTTTGCTAGTATGTGAGAGGAGTGTAGTTGTGCGGTAGTTTGAACATTCTTTGGCATTGCCTTTCTTTGGAATTGTAATGAAAACTCACCTTTTCCCATCCTGTGGCCACTGCTGAGTTTGCCAAATTTGCTGGCATATTGAGTGCAGCACTTTCACAGCATCATCATTCACGATTTGAAATAACTCAACTGGAAGTCCATCACCTCCATTAACTTTGTTCGTAGTAATGCTTCCTAAGGCCCACTTGACTTTGTATTCCAGGATGTCTGGCTCTAGGTGAGTGATCACGCCATCGTGGTTATGGATCATTAAGATCTTTTCTGTATAGTTCTTCTATGTTTTCTTACTACCTCTTCTAAATATCTTCTGGTTCTGTTAGGTCCATACTGTTTCTGTCCTTTATTGTGCCCATCTTTGCATGAAATGTTCCTTTGGTATCTCTGATTTTATTGAAGAGATCTCTAGTCTTTCCCATTACATTATTATCCTCTATTTCTCTGCATTGATCACTGAGGCAGGCTTTCTTATCTGTTCTTGCTCTTCTTTGGAACTCTGCATTCAGATGAATATATCTTTCCTTTTCTCCTTTGCCTATCACTTCTCTTATTTTCTCAGCTATTTTTAAGGGCTCCTCAGAAAACCATTTTGCCTTTTGACATTTTTTTCTTGGGGATGGTCTTGATCACTGCCTCTTATACAATGTCACAAACCTCTGTCCATAGTTCTTCAGGCATTCTGTCTATCAGATCTAACCCCTTGAATCTATTTGTCACTTTTGCTGTATAATCATAAGGTCCTACTTGAATGGTCTAGTCGTTTTACCTATTTTCTTCAATTAAATCTGAATTTTGCAATAAGGAGTTCATGATCTGAGCCACAGTCAGCTCCTGATCTTGTTTTTGCTGACTGTATAGAGTTTTCCCATCTTCGGCTGCAAAGAATATAATCAATCTGATTTCAGTATTGACCATCTGGTGATGTCCATCTGTAGAGTTGTCTCTTGTGTTGTTGGATGAGAGTGTTTGCTATGACCAGTGCGTTCTCTTGGCAAAACTCTGTTAGCCTTTGCCCTGCTTTGTTTTTGTACTCCAAGGCCATATTTGTCTGTTATTCTGGTATCTCTTGACTTCCTACTGTTGCATCCCAGTCCCCTATGATGAAAAGAACATCTTTTGGGGGTATTAGTTCTAGAAGGTCTTGTAGGTCATCATAGAACCATTCAACTTCAGCTTCTTTGGCATTAGTGGTTGGGGTATAGACTTGGATTACTGTGATATTAAATGGTTTGCCTTGCAAATGAAAGAGATCATTCTCCCATTTTTGAGATTGCAAAGCTATACAGGACATTAAAAAGACTTCAGCTTGTCAGGAAGTGGTGAAGTTTCTCCCTCAACCCTCCTTGAGTTCTGTGGCTGCATTTATAATAAAATTGACACAAGACAGATTAACTAAAGAAAAAGAAACAAGTTTAATTCCCTGAACAAGAGCAGGCTCACAGAAATGAGACCTAAGAAGTGGCCAAAGCAGGCAGCATTTATATTTTTATACCAAAAAAAAAAAAAAAAACAGTAAATTTGAGAGCAACTGACAGCATAGAGAAATGTTAGAAACAGGTTTGGCATGCTTAACTGGTAAGGAATTTCATCAAAGTTTGGGCTTAGGCAGCAAGTTAGTAAAGTTTTAAGGTAAAAAACACTTAGTGAAGAAGTTTTAAGCTTCAAGGCCCTTAATGCCATCCCTGGTGATAAGGGTATCTTTCTACCTCCTGGTACAGGAAGGGCATGTTTCACATGAGAGGCTTCTTTTCCCTACTTTCAAGAAAACAGAGAAGAGGATCAACGTCCTCTTGCATCAGTTGTTTCTTAAGGATCTTTAATTCAAAATGATCAATGTGCCACTGAGGCATATTTAGGGCTGCCTGCTCTCCGCTCCAACAGCATGTTAGTTAGTACTGCATAGTCGCTACTACTTGGGCTCAGCAACCAGATTGCCTTCCAGATGCTAGTCTTGTCACTGCTGGACACAGGCCGGTGACCTCACTGTGCCTTGATTTCGCAGTTGTAACGTGGGGCCGACTACTCTCCTGTCTCACAGGGCCATGCTGAGGCCATAAGTAGTCAATGTGTATAACATGCTTAGAATATCTCTGACAAACACTAAGCACTGAGAAGATGTCCATTATTATCATTTTTTTATTGCTCCAACAATCTCATCTTATAGCTATGAAAACTAAGTAAGGCTAAACAATTTACCCAGGTCACACAAAAGGAAAGCCAGAACCAAGACCTAGTATTCCAAACGTGACACATATCTTTTCCCAGTTCCCTGCTGAACTGTCAGAAGATAATTCTGTTTTTATTGATTCATACTTAAACTTCACTCATTGCCCTAAAAACTATAAATTACCAAATGAACTGTTAAAAATAATTTTGCTTCCCCATAAAATGTCTAAAAATTGTCACCACAGTAGTGACTCTGCTCTAGAAAAAAATGATTTCTTCAATAATCTAATTCAGAAGGGAGTTTTACAAATCTCATATTTTAGAGCTATGAAAGCATATATTGATATTATTGAAATATTGAATCTAAGAAATCAATCATGGCAAATGAATTGTGGTGTGGCTCATAATTGTGTTCTTTTCATGTACACTAATTGTTTGATCACGTATTGTAGCATAGCCCTAATTTTATTCATAGATTTTTGGTTTTTTTTTCCTTTCTCCAGGAACTGTATGGATGGCTCTGGCATGAATTTCCTTCTCTTTTGAAATCCCTGAGATCAACAATCCATTTAATTATTTTTAGTAATGACTATGGTGAATGCATTAGACATTCTGCTATTTTACAACTCACTCTGGATGTGGATGTTTTGCTAGTGTTAAGTTTAAACATGGTACCAAGGGGTCTCTTTTTATAGCACCTGAAAGACACCTTGGGCATTTCTGAGATGCATTTCAGGTTTCTTTCCCTATTCCAAAACAGTTTGTGTGCCTTCTTCTCTATTTTAGCCTGAGTTACAGCCTAAAGAGAACCAGAGGTTGACCTCTTGGCCAACCTGATAAAGCAAATAGGAATGTGTTTTAGATATTTTTCCCTCATCCTGATTCCCTCTTCATGTTTCATTTTAACTCCTTCCATTTCACTGACCCACTAGGCCTTTTATTTCCTCAACAGATACCATTACTTTTTCCCTAATTCCTAATACACATAATGATTTTTTTCCTACCTCTATGAATTATTCACTTAAGAGTTAAAATAGATAATAAGGCTAATTAAATAATATTATAAAGCATTTAGAACCATGCCTAACACATAGTAAATGATGTATACTGCTTATTAAATAAAAATAAATTATTAAAATAATTTATTTTATGTAAATTTTTTCTTAAGAACGAATTTTCTTTCTTTTCCCTTTCTAAATTTCAGCTTGTAAGAAGCTTTAATAAACAGCCTAAAGAGTAAGAATTTTTATACTGAGAACATAAAGTGAACATTTTGGTAATCCTTAAAATACATTTATAGCAGCTATTTACCCCACTTATTTTAGTTCAGGATTATACCCTGAAGGATGTGATTAAAAAATGTACATCATTAAAGAAGTAACACTTCCCAATCTGTTCACTGCACTGTTCTACTGTTATACTCCTAATTTCTGTACTGACCAGGCCCCGCTAACCAGTAAGCAGTAGCATCTACACAAGTCAGGGTCTGGCAACCAACTAGGCTAAGGGCCAAATAAGCTTACCAGATCACCCACCCATAGTTAATCTGTCACAGTGGAAGGACCCAGGCAGCCCTCTTAGGGAGCAGATAACTTGGGTGGTAAGAGGGGAGTGCACTACTGGATGCATAGGACATCTCCTACAGAAGGCCACCTCTCTAAGGCTGAGGAAGGTAACTGCTGCTGCTGCTAAGACACTTCAGTTGTGTCTGACTTTATGCGACCCTACGGACAGCAGCCCACCAGGCTCCTCGGTCCACGGGATCCTCTAGGCAAGAATACTGGAGTGGGCTGCCATTTCCTTCTCCATAAAGGTAACTAACCTATTACATATATGAAAACACAGAAGAAGAGCTAAATGAAGTGGACATAGGCAATCTACCTGAGAAAGAGTTTAGAGTAACGATCATAGAGATAATCAAAGAACTCAGGAGGAGAATGGATACACAGAGTGAGAAGTCAGATGTTTTTAACAAAAAGTTAGAAAACACAAAGAACCAAAGAGAGATGAAGAATACAGTACCTCCAATGAAAGACACACTAGAAGGAATCAAGAGTGTACTAAAGGATATAGAAGAACAGAGTAGTGAGATGGAAGACAGAGTAGTAGAGATCACGGCCACTGTAGTAGAAATCACTGCCATAAAGAAGAAAAAAAGAATGAAAAGAAATGAGGACAGTTTAAGAGATCTCTGGGACAACATCAAACATATTAATATTCACTTTACAGGGGTCCCACAAGGAGGAGAGAAAGGCAAAGGGCCTGAGAACATATTTAAAGACATAATAGGTGAAAATTTCCCTAACCTGGGAAAGGAAACAGTTAACCAATTCCAGGAAGTGCAGAGATTCCCTTCACTGGATTACCCCAAAGGGGAACACACAAAGGCACATTATAATTATAATGACAAAATTTTAAAGAGAATATTAAAAGTAGCAAGAGAAAAGCAACAAGTAACAAAACAAACCAACTCCCATAAGACTATCCCCTGAATTTTCAGCAGAAACTACAAGCCAGAAGGGAGTGGTATGATGTATTTAAAGTGATAGAAGGGAAGAATCTACAACCAAGAATACTCTACCCAGCTTTCATTCAGATTTGATGGAGAAGCCAAAATAAAGAGTTAAGAGAGACACAAAACAATTAGTTGTACAATATGACATCAAAAACAGTAATCATGAGGGGAGGAGAGTACAAATACAGTTTTAAAAAGTACATTCAAAATCAAGAGATCAGCAACTTAAGACAATTGTATATATATCACAATATGATTATATCATATAATCATATAATGAATGAACTGCTATACAAAAATCTCTGTTTTTAATTGAGCCTGATTATTGAAATCATATAAGACTTGCCTTCTCCCCTATCCTTTCTCTCTTAAATCACTGAGGATGAACTAAATAACTCTTATAAAACTTTCATGTGATATGGATGCAAACAGCAATGAAATCCTGTGGCTAATAGGGGCATAGCTTTTCTATGATAGGATTCATAATCTCAATGATAGTCATCTTATTAAAACAGAATCATTTTCCTCACATACTGGGTTTTCTTTAAGATTTAGATGGTTTCCTTTATCTGTTTGTCTTTCCCATCTCAGGAATAGAAATATAAAATAGAAAAAGTATCATCACCTATAATCTATATTGAAATTCTCATAGTCTGGTCACTCAAATGTCTTATCAGCAGAAATATTACCATCCCAACTCCCTTTTCTTCAGATGAAACAAAAAAGAAGGGAAACTACTGCCATGAGTTCACAGACTATCTCCACCATCTTCTCTGCCAATCCACACATTTCACATTCTGTATCCAGGTGGGGAGACTCTGCAGTTCTGAGAAGCTTTCAGTGAAGAGCCTCAACCACACTGAACATTTCCTTCCTTCGTACCAGCTGCTCACCTGCCCAAGCTGGTTCAGAGGAATAGCCTAAGCTGAGGGTGGGAAGCCTGGCTGCCAATAACTAATTGCTCACATAAAAAATATACAGTCCTCCTGCAATTATATGAATCCTCAGTTAAATCAGAATACATTTAGTCCCAGGAGTTGTTTGGAGGAAACTTTCTTATGTCAAGGTAAGACACAAATTCAATATTTCTTGACTGGATTTATATATAATTCACATATATTAGTTTCAATATTCAAGTCACTGAATGTTAGAATGTCAGGAACACTGAAAGACATCTAGAGAAACAACATCTTCATTATACAGATTAGAAATATGAAACTTAAAGAACAAATACATTTCCTTGCATTCTACCATAAGCTAGTGGCAAATGCACTCAGTCTTTAAATGGATATGAAGATGGAAAAAATATATTCTTTGCATAAAGAAGCTTTAGATCTGGGGATGAGGATCTGCCAAGAGCTTAGCTAAGCTACTACATGTTATTGTCGCTTTGACAGCCATTTTATTTGACCAAATGTCCTGCAAGGTCCTTAAATTGACACTACACTTCATGTAAGCCCATACCCTAGACAATAGCCCAAAGAGTCCAAAGCAAATGTAAGTCCCTGATACGATCTTCCCAATATCCTTTGTGATCACAGTCTCCCCAACCTCCCAGCAACTTCCCCTGATATACCCTTTAGATAAAACCCCCAAGGAGCTCACCGAAAGCCCACTCTTGGTCTGAATTGACCAATCTGGCCTTAGCACAGGAGCCTCAAAGCACTCACTGGTGGACCCTAATAAAGGCTTGCGTCCCAGGTCCTATCTCTCTCTCTCTCTGTCTGCACTTGGTCTTGAACTCCCCATGCGGCCCCTCATGGTGTGCTGGGTACTTCCTCCAGGCCGTGTGAGGAATAAACATCTCTATTTCAATTTCTCTGTGATCTGCTGTTGAACGCCCAGTACTCTGGGTGCCACTTAACAAATGTTAATATGACAGATACATTGCACAGTCTTTGCTTGAATTTCCATCATCATTTAGTTCAAAAAATAGCTGTGGGAGTTGACCATCCTATGCTTCTTCACCTGTGAACTAGGGATATAAACATAATTATAACAATTCTCTTCCCTTAGTCTTTAAGATACTAAGAGAGGAGTGACGTTTCAGTATATAAAGTGCTGTGTGTATGTGTCTAAGTGCCATCATTAAACAAACATATACAGTATTTCAGGGATAGTATAAAGGGAAGAATGATATCCACCTGTCTGAATTCAAGATAAAATTTAAATGGAAGATACTTGAGTTGAACCTTGAAGGAGAAATCAGACCCTGTCGATGTCAGGTTGACAACTTTCTATGTAGTGAAAATTTTGAGCCTGTAGCTTAAATTTCAGAAAGGACCTGTGGTAGGCAGAATAATGACTGCTCCAAGGATGTCCACATTCTCCTCCCCAGAACCTGTGAGTCAAAGTATTATGTCACATGGCAAACAGGAATTAAGGTTATTGGCAGGATTAAGGTTGCTAACCAGCTGACCTTACAATAGGGAGACGATCTGAAGTTATCCAGGTGGACCTAATGTGATTATAAGGGTCCTTAAAGATGGAAGAGGGAGACACAGGAGGTGTGAATGGTACGATGTGAGAAGAACTCAGCCTGTCATTGCTGAAACTGAAGACGGAGGAAAGAGAACGTGAGCTAAGAAGAGCAGGAGGCCCCTAGAAGCTGGAAAAGCCAAGCAAACAGATTCTCCCCTAGGGTTTCCAGAAAGGAATGTAGCTCTGCTGAAACCTTGATTTTAGCTCTGTGAGACCCATGTTAGATTTCTGACCTACAGAACCATAAGACAATAAATTCATGTTGTTTGAAGCCACTGAGTTTGTGATGATATGTTAAGGCAGCAAGAGAATACTAACTCAGGATTGAAATAGCAGTCACATCCTCTTTGTGGTGCCACTTGTGCAGAAATTATTCTTGTGCAGAGAGAATAAAGAAGAAAAGCAAAATTTTTCTTTCATTTTTAGGTTTCCTCTCTGTTGACCCAAGCTTTTCCCCACTCAGTTTAAAGCTACGCGGGTAAACACTGCATTTCCCTTGCCTTTGGCAATGGAAATACCCTGCCAGGTGGATAGACTAAATAATGTCTCTGTGGAATTTTCCAGCCACAGGCTTTGCTCTCACTCAAGCAGCCTCTACCAGTTCTCTATCTCAGAGGCTGAAAGGACTGCATGAGACCACCCTAGACGTCTGCATTCCTTCTTTCCTTCAGGCCCAGAGTACCGGCTCCACAACACCCACTGTTTGGCTGGTTTCTATCTCCCTGCCATTTATTTTTCTCTGGAAGTCTGCATTCCCCGACTGCTCACTCCTGTCTGTGTATTCAGCCATTGCTTCAATGTGGTTCCTAGGGTGGATCTGTTACAGCCTAGGTTCCCCCCAAAACCTAGGCTTGAGTGCAGGTAGCAATCCCAGGGAACAGGAGTTGGAGGCGAGGGAGAATGAAGCAGGGCAGGTGGGAAAGGTCCTGCACCGCAGGGGTGCAAGACCAAGCTATCGCCACCCTGGATAGCGAGCCTCAGTCCCCACGAGGACCCAGAGACAAAACTGGCTGCCTCCCAGGTTTGTGCAGGCTGCCTAGGGCCTACAGAAGTACCACGAGGTCACAGAGATGCCCTTGAATACAATGTAAGCTAGCCAGAGATACTGCTGAGGCCAGGAGCCCTCAAGTCACACCCACTTGCAGCTGGTTGCCTCAGCAACAGCTAGAGTAAAGAGCAAGGCTGAGAGAAGGAGAGGCAGGCAGTGAGTTGTCCAATACAGGAGACCAGCAGCTTTCTGACTGTGGACCCACAATTCACCCAGACCCCCAGACCTACATTTTCCACATTGCCCATTTCTCCCAGATCAGGGGCCCAGCTCTATTTTTAGCACCACCAAAACCCATGGCCTCAGAGCTTCCTGAAGGAATGCTCTAACCATGGCTGTCAAGTAGGTTCCCAAACTCCCCCCAAAAACCCAGTAGACAGGGTCCCAGACCATCAGATCTGAAAGTGCTGTTTGCTAGTCATTCAAAGTGTGTCCTGCTAACAAGAATAGATTCACAGTCTTCTAAGGCACCCACTTCCTCTCAGTCATGAAAAGGATAAAAATCATTGTCTCTCAATACAATAAGCAGATAAATAAAGCTTGATATTTTTCAATGTGCACTTTCACAAAATTGCATTTTTCTCTCTGTTTACTTACAGTGTTCTTAACAAGAATTTGGTAACTCTAATGCCACGAGGGAGAGTCAAGTGGTATGGTGTGCTAGCTCAAAGCTGGTAGCTCCTCTCAGCCTTACTGCAATAATCAAACAAGTCTAATCTGAAGGACCAATTTTAACATCTTTTCCCTAAACAATCTTTGTATCTAGGTAACATTTAAGGGTCTTAGTAAACGCTAACAGCAGGGAATGTAGAGTTAATGTAAGCTTGGTGATTTAGAAGCCCTTCAAATGAGCAGTCAATTTGAACTGAATTCCATGACCATCATCTTATTTGGAAAAAAAAAAAAACAACTTTGTTCCCTCCAAGTCCCCTTGGAGGGTTTCTCCACCAATGCCTTGAGCAGCATCCTCTGGCACCGAAATGGTGGTAGAGCTCCTGGCTCCCCAAGAGCAGCATGCTTCCATCCACAGCCTTTGATCTAACCCGTCATGCCAGACCATGTGCAAAGCTGCTATGATAATTTCTTTCCTCAGAGCATTCTCTGTCCCTGGCGGCAGGTACCACACAATGTTCAGAAGTGTTTTCTTTAACTGGCACACGAAGCTTAAAAGATTCCTGTTAATTGCATGGTACATATTGATTACCCTTGCTTCTGGAGTTCATGATTTTGCATACTGCAAAGCAACCTGGGTACATCCTCACTCCTCACAAAGAAACAACCTATCTTGCATTTTTTGGTTCATTTTTCTTCTTCCCTTCCCTCCTTCCCTTCTTCCTTCCTCTCTTCTTCCTTTCTTTCTCTCTTTTTTCATACACACCTCTTACACAAATATACAAAACTCACAATGTTCTTTCCCTCTTCCTCAGAAATGAAAAACTTCCTAGTGATTAAGAAAAGCCTACTTAAAAAGCAGACATTAGGTTCATCTTATATACTTAAATGTCATTTTAAAAAGTCATCAAGGATTAAACTGGATTTCATTTTTAAACACATGTTTTAGAGAGAAGAAAGAATTATTACTTATCAATTAATTAGCTGCCTGGTGTGTTGAAGAAGAGTGGTGGAACATTCACATATAAATCTATAAAGGAAAAATCCTTGGAGAAGCTCATGTGCTATGTAATTAGAGTCAATTAACACATTTGCTAATTGACTATTATTTAGCACTCCAGCTGCTGAGAAAAATCCATAGGCCCATTAAATATTAATTAGCAAAAGTCTATTGTTTGATCCTGTCAGATTCTGTATTGATGAGACTTTTTTTACATGCATAGCTTTGTTAGGCAGGGCACATAGTAATACACAGTAGCTGGCTGTTGAAGAACAAGAAAATGAGAATCTCATAACACACAAGCCCTGTGTTTCAATCTTTTTTTTTTTTCCTCCTTCAACTGATTACATTGTCAAAAATACTAAAAATGAATTATTTATCTGTGTCCAC
The DNA here is from genome assembly GCA_007570785.1 of Antilocapra americana. Lineage (NCBI taxonomy): Eukaryota > Metazoa > Chordata > Mammalia > Artiodactyla > Antilocapridae > Antilocapra > Antilocapra americana. The sequence continues at coordinate 27,907,618 of ML660200.1, forward strand.
ATAGCTACCTACAATCTCAAGATTTATGTGATTACTGTTACTTCAAATTCTTGATATTTACTGGAAAGTTATATACCTTTTAGAAAACTAAAGGAAAACTCACAATTGTAGGAACAAAATGCTCTCCATAACTTTTAAGAAGAGTTTTATTGAGATATAGCTCACAGACCATATAGTTAACTCATTTAAAGTGCATATTTTAGTGGTTTTGGTATATTACACTCTTAATTTTTAATATTTAATGCAATTTTTAAAACATATTTGTTAAATATATAAAACATAAAATTTGCCAATTAAGCCATCTTGAATGTCATATTCAGTTGCATTAACTACATTCACAATGTTGTACAGCCTCTCATAGCTTTTATTAGATTGATTTGTTTTGTTAAGCTAAAACAGACTGCTGGTTATTTCTTCAGCAAAAATGGGTTTATTTGGAATCAACAATGAACTGGAATTCCTGATTTGCAACCATGCTGAGTCACATGCAAATTTCCAGCAAAAATGGCAAGGAGAACTCTTTTATAAAGGGGAAGAGAAAGTTGGGAGGGCTACAATTAACGGAGTCAATGGCTTTTCATTGGTTGAATTGTTGCCAGGAAGAAAGAGGAGTCATTCTTCTTCCTGTTGGGTTCTGCCATCTTCACAGAGCATGAGAGCCCCACTCCCTCTGCTGGTCGCCCCACTTAATTCAACTTAGACTTCTGTTATTTAATTTTCGACTGAAATTTCTCTGTATTAATTTGCAACTGGGATTTCTGTTTATTATCTTTTTTTAGTTTTAGGTTTCCTTGTGACTGAAGGCACAGTCTGAGGACAGATCCATCTGCTCTTCCTATTCTCAAGAGCTGAGTTTTCACCTGGCTAAAGCATCTCACATCACAGCAGCAGCAGCAGTGACTCCCATGAAAAGTGCTCTCTGATCAAAAGCCACTTGGTGCTGAACCTACCCTCTTTTCCTCCTTTCTTTGTTAACTCTGCCTCCAGTGCCCCCAGTTGGCCAAACAACTGTACAAGAGCCATGTGCCCTTTATCCAGACTCCAGGCAGGAGTCCCCCTGGCAGTTCCAGTCTGGTCAAAGTCCAGCTATCCCTCGACTTTGCGGGACAGAGACCACTTTTCTCCCCTACCACTTGCCACGCAAAACCCATCCTCATCCTTTTTCCAGAGGAACTCCACAGACAAGTCCATCAAAGTGATCACAAACTGATCACAAATTTAATCTATTTATTCCTTGCACAAAAGTCCTGCACAGATCCCCCAGGTAATTAACTTTATGAAAAACTGCTTTGTCATCCTTCAGAAATCCTGAAAATACCAAAAAACAGGGTGCAGAAAAGCTGGCACTTTCCACAAAACTCTACTAACAAGTTTAACTTGTATTAAAACAATATCTAGCAAAATCAATTTTGTAGTTATAATATAAGGGTCCCTTGGACAGCAAAGAGATCAAACCAGTCAATCTTAAGGGAAATAAATCCTAAATACTCACTGGAAGGACTGATGCTGATGCTGAAACTCCAATATTTTGGTCATCAGATGTAAAGAGCAACTCATTGGAAAAGTCCCAGATGCTGGGAAAGATTGAGGGCAGAAGAGAAGAGGGCATCAGAAGATAAGATGACTAGATAGCATCACTGATGCAATGGAACTGAACTCGGGCAAACTCCAGGAGACGGTGAGGGACAGGGAGGCCTGGCATGTTGCAGTCCGTGGGTTTGCAAAGAGTCGGACACAACCAGGCAATTTAACAACAACCAGTTATAATATGAAGCTAAAATAGTAATTAACGGTTATTTTTAAACTATGGAAACTTTCTGTCAAGCACTAAAGTGTTTCATATTATATCTCACTCAATCACAAGAGTTTCAGAAGCTATGTATTGTAACATAGCTATTTGGAGCTTTGGGACCACACCGGACCTGAGTTTGATTTCACGTTTCTCTATTTGCTATTGTCCTACAAAATGTTTACTAGGGAATGCCACTTGGTACTTCCTAGAAATGATAGGCAAAAGGATCCATGGGTGCACACAGTCCCCATTCTAGCAACATTCTACAGAAAAGTCTGCTTAAGCAAGGGGGTATTTGGGCACCTACGGGGTTATGTTCCAGGAGATGTACTTATACAAAGTTATGAATGAACTTAAGGAAACATGAAAGCGACTTGGGAATAAACATGTTGGCTCAAGTCTAAATAATCTGAGTTCAAGGCCATCTGTTTAGAGAAGTGCCAGGAAATGCCATTTGCACACTTCCCTAATACCTAAAGTTCCCAGTCCTGTGGGAAATTGAATTTTATAAACTGCCTCCCTTGCTTGGGAAAAGAGAAGCTTCTAGGCCCAGCTAGCTTATTGGGAAAACAAAAACAAAACACCAAAAGAGGCCCCAGGGCCACCTATCAGACAATCCTGACTGTCTCATAGCTGGTTAACCTCAGGTCAGTTTTTAATCTTCTACACCCCAATCTGTTCATCGTTCACATGGACCTAATAATAATAATTTCCTGTAAGTTTTGTAGGAATAAAATGACATATGTAAAGCACTTAGTCCTGAGTTAACTCCCAGACAATGACATTATATGCTTCTATAATCAGACTGGAGGGTCAGTTGGTAATTCCTGCCATCTGTAGTCTAAGCCATTTACCCTATTTTATTTTTATCCATGGCTTCTGACAACATATTATTCATATTTTATTATATTCTACCCCCTTTTACTAGGCTATAGAGTTCATGAACCCTCTACTCTATTTTGAGCACCTAGAACAAAACCTGTCACATAATCAGTGCACAATACATCTTTGATTAATGACTGAGTGAATTTTATATGCCCAATACTGGTAAGCCAAAGTTGTGAAATTATTTATTTTGTCATTATGGAAATATCAATATTCTCTTTCCCTTCATTTTGTTGCCAAGATAGGATGGCAGTGGAGAAGGGTAAAAAATGATAAATTTATTCTGCATTCTGGCTGTTCATATATTTTTAGCCAGCTTTGTTGATGGGAAAGCTAAACTGAGGAAGCTAAATTCCATATGGCAAGCTAAGAATGAGTTTAAATTAGTAAAAGATTTTAAGACCTTTAGTAAAATTTCTGCAGGGAAATCCTAAAAAGTTCTTATTAACTTAGAAGATTAGAGTTGGGGATCTCTTTTTGGGGTCCAATGGTATAAACTCATGGTTTACTCAAAAGTGATTGATACACACATAGTAAAAAAGACAATACTGCAAAACCAGGCCCCGAGTACCATAGATCATTTGATTGATTATTAATCGGAACTCCTAGAGGATAGATGTGACAGTAAAGTTTGGTTTTGAAACTGTGACTAGTACTTAGGTCTGTAGAAATATAATTAAGAAAAAAACAAAACATGGAAAGGGTTGGTTCTACCCTTCAGGGTAGAGTAAGACTATCATAAATACAAGCAAGGCAAAAAAAAAAAAGTTCATAAAACATGTATTTCAGCATTTCATAAGAGACCACTGGCTAATCAGAACCCCTATCCTCCCATTCTTTCATGAAATTTTACTTAAGAAAGTGTTAATATGATCCCCATATAATTGTGCATGAAAGTGAAAGGGAAAGTCACTCAGTTGTGTCCGACTCTTTGTAAGTGGGTAGCCTTTCCCTTCTCCTGGGGATCTTCGCAACTCAGGGTCTGGAACCCAGGTCTCCTGCATTGCAAGTGGATTCTTTACCAGCTGAGCCACAAGGGAAGCCCAAGAATACTAGACTGGGTAGCCTACCCCTTCTCCAGTGGATCTTCCCAACCCAGGAATTGAACCAGGGTCTCCTGCATTGCAGGTGGATTCTTTACCAACTCAGCTATGAGGGAAGACCTATAATTGTGCATACAGTGGTTAAATAGCAAAGCAGCAAGACAAACGGGTGAAATTTCAAATCCTATTTGAGATTGGAGGCAGGGTGAATGCATGAAATGTGGGACAGAATTGTTTTGCGGGGAAGATCATTCCTGAGAGACCTTTCCCTCTCTTTAACCACGAATGATATTTTCTAATGGTTTCACGTGATTCAGGATCACTAAGGAAATATTAAACAGAAGTATGTATTATTATCTGAAGACTATAAAAAGCAAAGACATGTTTATGAATCAAAGTACTGTATAATGAAAATATAAGTGCCCTACCACCCCTCAAAATCCACTTAGAATAAGTATAAATAAATAGATAAATCAGCTAAAAATGTTAAGAGCTTAAAGTGAAGGTTTGGTTCAGAGAGAAAATACCTTTAATACTATTTCTACCTCAATCAGAATGCCACACAGCCTAGAAGGTTGGTGACATAGCCCCACGAAGCAGCCTGGGTCCTGAAATCTCTCCTGGGTGGAGGGTCTGACAGCTGAAACTCATCATCCCAGCTTCTTTTATCACTGATTTAGGTCACAAACACCATCAGCTGAATGAGAAACTCTTCAGGTTTCTGTCTAAGACAGAAGAGTGATCCAAACCATTCTCCACGCCAGAATTCCTCTGGGAGTAGTTCTACTGTCTGTTCATCTTCTCAGCAGCCCAAATAGTCTCACATATCTCCTGCTATTCAGAGAATATTCATCTCTCTAGCAGTATCAAATGGACCAAAATCAATTGATAATCTCCCCATTCTTCCTTCTTCTTCCCCATCTCTCCCTTTCCCTTGAGTCTAAAGTAGACAGGAGTGAAAGGAACACCTATATGTCCATTGAGACAGGTGTGGGCCATTGGCCATCTCAGAGTAACCTGGGTAGCAACAACCTTAGAAAAAGAAAGTTAATAAAACCTGAAAATAGATTGAATGCAATTCTCTTCATACCAATACCATGTTGGTTATATAACAACCTCATGTAACCACCAACAAGGAAAGAAAAGAACAAAAACACAGACATTATATAGGAAAGTAGTCTAGGGATAGAGAAACACTGCCATCTATGTTGATTGCTGTGACTCCACTCAAATTAACCATAACTTATTTATTTATAACTGTTAATATCCTTTATGAAAGATAAATGGATAAACAAACTGTGGTGCATCCGGACAATGGAATATTATTCAGTGCTAAAAAGAAATAAGCTATGAAACCATGAAAAGACATGGAGGAACTTTAAACACATATTTCAGTGAGAGAAGCCATTCTGAAAAGGTTACATAATGAATGAATCCAATGAGATGACATTCTGGAAAAGGCAAAAGTATGGAGGCAACAAAAATATCAGTGGTTGCTGGGGACTAAGGAGGAAGGAGGGATGAATTAGCAGAGCACAGAGGATTTTTAGCTTGATAAAAAATATTCTGTATGATCATCGTGTATACATGTCATGATACATTTGTCCAAACTCAAAGAATGCACACTTAAGAGTGAGCCCTAATAAAAATTATGGGTTTTGGGTGATTATGATGTATCAGCGTGGATTCATCAGTTTTAACAAATGGACTGCTCTGGTGGAAGAAGACAATAACAAGGAGGCTATGTCTGTGTGGGTGTGGACGAGAAATCTCTATACCTTCTCTTTAATTTCGTGGTGAATCTAAAACTGCTATAAAAAATAAAGCCTATTAAAAATAATAAAACATAGAGGTTTCCCTGATGATTCAGTGGTAAAAGTCCACCTGTCAATGCAGTTCAATCCCTGACCAGGGAAGATCCCACATGCCGCAGAGCGTCTAAGCCCATGCCCCACAAATATTGAGCCTGTGCTCCAGAGCCTGGTGGTGGTGGTTTAGCCTCTAAGTTGTGTTCGATTCTTGTGACCTCATGGACTGTAGCCTGCCAGGCTCCTTTGTCCATGGAGTTCTCTAGGCAAGAATACAGTGGCAAGGAGTGGGTTGCCATTTCCCTCTCCATCTAGAGCCTGGGAAGTGCAACTACTGAGCCTAGGTGCAGCAGTGACGGAGCCCTCACGCCTGGAGCCCGTGCTCTGTCACAGGGGAAGCCACGTGCTCCAGCTGGAGAGCAGCCCCTACTCGCTGCAGCTAGAGAAACGCCCACACAGCAATGATGGTGGTGTTTAGTTGCTAAGTCGAGTCTGGCCTACTGCAATCCCATGGACTGCAGCCCATCAGGCTCCCTGTCCATGGGATTTCCCAAAAATACTGGAGTCGGTTGCCATTTCCTTCTCCAGGGATGAAGACCTAGCACAGCCTAAATTAGAATAATAATAAATAAAATTATTTTTAAAATATATCCTTTATGATACACAGGCTCTGCGGAAGACAAAAACTGTCATCCTTTTTTCTGTATAGTTAGTAACCTAAGAAGCAATCGCTGTAGAATTGGTCTTAGAAGGAACTCTCCTGGCCACCAGACTAAGGCCATGCTCCTCTCTGCAGTGTCCACGGACAGTCACAAAATCACAGTAGGTGCTAGAAAGCTTTCTAGAATAAACACTTAAAACTGATCACAACTGATGCTGAGGCCTGTAGAGCAGTCTAAGGAGACCCTGACAAAGAAGAGAGATTAATGGAGGAGCAATGGAGATCCCTGAAAGAGGACTCAGGAGAAAGAAAGATGAAATTGCTAAGTGAACTAAATTGTAACAGTTTAGAGGATAACAGATGCTCCTAGCACGGCTTGGATGGGAGTTCACACCACTCCACCCTCCTGGGCACATGTGCACTGCGGAAGGCAGGGACTGTATGTGCATTGAGATAACTGTCTCCCTAAACTCAGAAATGATTATGAGCTCCACCAACACTAGGATGGCATTCCCCTGGCCTCAGGCCTCTGTCAGGGGAAGACAGGACAAACGGGACAAATGTTCTTCTCATCTCCCTGGATTGCTGAGACTGGGCGCTGACTGGACAGTTCAATGGTACCTGAACAACAGCTATGGCATCCAGGACAGGATGTCGGCTCAGAGTCTAAGGCTCTGCTGAGACTTGATGGCAAGGTCTCCAGGTGACCCACCATGGCAATCAGTGAGGGCAAGAGTGCACTTTTTGGATTCATGCTGTCACCTATGTTTCCTCTAAGAAGTGCTTTGTTGTTGTTCGGTTGCTAAGTTGGATACAACTCTTTTGTGACCCCATGGACTTGTAGCCTGCCAGGTTCCTCAGTCCACAGGATTTCCCAGGCAAGAATATTGGAGTGGGTAGCCATTTCCTTCTTGGGGAGAATCTTCTTGACCCAGGGGTCAAACCCATATCTCCAGCATCTCTTGCATTAGCAGGTGGGTTCTTTACCACTGAGCCACCATGGAGGCACCCAAGAAATGCCTGGTGAGGGTTTTTCTGCGAAAGAACAACCTCCTTGCAGCCAGGCAGATGGAAATTAGGAGTCAACTACATTTAGGCTTTTATTTGCTTTTTTTACACCAGGTAATAAAACCCAAGACACAAGGATGGAATAAATCGGGTCCCGAGAAAGTTGCCTGAATGAATCCACGACATCTTCAGTGACTCCACTTTGAGTCAACAAGCTGGCAAGAACATATTTACACATGCTCAAAGAAAAAAATAATGATTCCTCCAAAGGCCAACTGTTTTGGTTTCAGCCCCATGCTTAGCATCGTGCTGCAACTGATCACAGCGGTTTTCGTTATTTGTAAAGTTGATGGCCAAACGTCTTGTCTTATTTTATTCATTAAGCTTCCTTTTTCCTTTTGAAGTCTGAGGATCCATAGGGACAGAGTTACTGTTGGTGCCATAATCTTTTATTCAAATAATCAGATAAATATTTCAATGACACCAAATGATAAAGGAAGTGTTTCATTACCTTCAGGCTGAAGATTCTCAGAGAGATAAAAGGAACAGGGAGGGAAAAAAATTATGAAACGTGCTGCTGTTGAAAATCCAACATAACCCATGTGGTTGGGCAGCTCTCCTGCCGGAGCCGTTCCTACTCCTCATTATAAAATAGTCATGAATGTTTAATATCTGCTGGAAGAGAGAGTGGCGTTGTGGAGCTGTGGGCTGGGAGACTGCTATTGTCTTCTTTCCTGATATTTACAGGAGCTTCGGGGCTCAAGTGACATTTCCATCCCACTTGCTGAGTTTCCTCCACAGCTGATTCCTTAAAAGGCAGAGAAACAGGTTGCTTTCCCCATCTGCTCCACACCTCTGATCTCCAAGCTTGGAAAATTAGTTTTCAGGCAAATAAAAAATATTTTGATAGTAAAACCTTGTTTATAATATCCCCCTGGGGAGGGAGTAATCAGTCTTAGAATATCAGGCCGGCCAGCAGTTTAACGGCAATTTGACTATTGCAATCTGATCAAACACAATTTCCTCTCTCTTTGTTGCAGACTGTTTTCTATTTTTCCTGTCCTTTGTTCTTCTCTTCAAAATCCCACTGCCCAAATAATAATATTTTGGAGGATTAATTATTGTTAGGTAACCATAACCACTGGAAAAAGTCATGTTTTTGTTTTTTCTCACTGACATCAGAAAACAAGTTTGATTTCATAAACCAGTGGTATTATCTTTTGCAGCCCTATAAAAACATGCAGTCTCTATATGTTTGAGTGATTGTATTTCTGTGACTATTATATAAATATCTATGAAAAATTGCACAAATACATAATCAGACCTCTTGATTACTATTGCATATCATACTAAGTAAGCCAGACAGAAAAAGAACTATCAAATGATATCATTTATATGTAGAATCTAAAAAAAAATGATACAAATGAATTTTATACAAAACAAATGTATACAAAACAGTTACCACCGGGAAGGGAGGAGGGATGAATTAGAACTTTGGGATTAACGTTACACATTACTATATACAAAATAGATAACAAACAAGGAACTACTACTATATCACATAGGGATCTATACTCAATATTTTTGTAATAACATATAAGGAAAAAGAATCTTAAAAAGAATATATATATAAATATATATATATTCTTTTTAAGATATATATATTAATATATATATATCTGAATCACTAAATTAACACAACATTGTATATCAATTATTCTTCAATTTTGAAAATTAAAAAAAAGGAGAAAGAAACCAGGGACCTTCCCAGCCCAGGTATCAATCCCAAGTCTCCTGCACTGCAGGCAGATTCTTTCCCACCTGAGCCACCAGGGAAGTCAACATCCCTAAATTATTTTGCTGTAGACCTTAAACTAATAAAACATTTTAAGTTGTGCTGCAGTCCATGGGGTCGCAGAGTCAGACATGACCGAACACTGAACTGAACTAAAGTCAACTATACTTCAAGTTTTAAAAATAATTTTTAAAAAAGGAGAAAGAAAAAAAAAAAAAAAAACAGGGACCTTCCCTACTCAGGGATTGAACCTGGGTCTCCTGCACTGCAGGCAGATTCTTTCCCATCTGAGCTACCAGGGAAGTCCACACATCTGAATCACTTTGCTGCATACCTAAGCCTAATACAAGATTTTAAGTCAACTATACTTCAGTTTTTAAAAATAATAAAAAAAGGAGAAATAAAATGGATATTCCCAACTCAGGGATCAAACCTGCATCTCCTGCACTGCAGGCAGATTCTTTCCCATCTGAGTCACCAGGGAAGCCTATATACCTGAATCACTTTGCTGCACACCTAAACCTAACAAAAGACTATACTTCAATTTTTAAAAATAATAAAAAAGGAGAGGAAAAAAAAAAAAAAAAAA